>JBBPOS010000576.1:0-17779 GCA_038091575.1 Leccinum subgranulosum
CGTCTGGCGGGGCAAGGTCGGGTAATGCGGGGGTTTCCGCTCCGGCCCGGGGCGAAGACGCAGGCGCCATGTCCCTGGTCTGCCATGGGAAGAGACAATTTCCTGTTTGGTTTGGGATTACTTCATATCTGGCGTCGGCAAGGTCGGCTGTGCCAGCGGGTCCCGTCGCTGTGGTGCCTGCGGCTTCCGCCTTGTTTCTGGAGAGCAATTTGCGTGCGAGGTTGACGGGTGCCTTGGAAGACGCCGCGAGTCTGATTCTGATTCTGGACATGGAGGACGCGGTGGAGTGAACGGAGAGACTGGAGAGGGATTTCGTTCGAGAGAGCGCTCTGGTGAGAGCAGGAGACTCGTCCGCCTGTTCGACGGGGCTCTCTATCGAACTAGCTGAGGGTGAATGTGATGAGGATGAGGCTGTGCTGAGATAGGTGGAGGTCGATCCGTATGATGACGGGCCTGCTAGTGACGACCAGTCGTCGATGTTGCAGTCCAAGCCAGAAGGCGAGAGCGACAGAGGAGGCAACGTGGGTGGTGCCTCCTTGGCTTTGCCTTTGGCCGTCAATGAGGCAGAGGTGCGATCAGAACAGGCGGCATCAAATTGAGCTGAAGGGAGATTAGATAGTGCATTATGATCGTCGGACGGTGAGTCGATCGAAGTCGAGACGGTCGAGGGGTGGGACATGGCAGAGGATGTACAGAGAGTCGATAGTGGAATGGAGGGCTTTAATGGCTCGTACGGGTCCTCGTCGGAGGCTTCACGAGGACGCTTCATGGAGCAAATCAAACGAAAAGAGAAGGCGAAAGATAACAACGGTGGAGTCGCTGGAAAGAGGCGACTCAGGGGTCAGCGCACTTGCGCTTCGTCATGCCAACATCTCAGAACAAGTAGATTACTAGCAGACTCAAACTATCCCAAATCAGACAAGAACAGACTCAACAGTAAAAACTTTGATACAGCAAAAATCGAAACCATTACCAATAAGATTATCAGCGTGCACAAAATTCCCAAACGGGGGTACAAACTAGCAACGTGCCAGTTCGACGGTGGCGGCAGGCATGCATACAGGCAGATGGGGTGATCAAGCAACAGCCGCTCTCGGATTCTCCTTTGCCTTTTTCCAGTTCGACGTGGCAAGCTTGAATCTGCACAGAAACGAAAATTGATTAATGATCCACTACAGTCGGACGAAAGTCTCACCTCTCTTGGTGAGGGATATCTGGGTCAGACTCCTTCAGCCGTGCCATTTCAGACTGCATGAATTTGTTAAAGGCACTGAGCTTCTTCCGTCCTCCACCCCCGACAGATTCTGCGGACAGGTTGCGTGAGGATTAGCGGAAACGGGGTGACGGATGACGAACTCGTTTTCTTGGGCGCCTTTTCCACCGCTGCCTTTCCTTCTGTTGCACGGGGCATCGTGACGTCCGAGTTCAAGCTGGGTGTCTGGAAAAAGTCGAACCCTGGAGCGCACAGACCAGGAACAGGGGCAACGCCGTGTTGCGGCGACGAACGGACGCCAAGGCAAGGTTGAGAAATGAACCGGAAGGGTAGAAAGTGTAGAAAAAAACATACCTGGCTGTTTTGAAAAAAATAAAAAAAATGTTAAAGAGGAGGTGAAGGGAGAGTGGAAAGGTGGAGAGGGTTCATGTTGGGTTTGCGTTTTGACCGGCCTTATACGAGTCGAGTTCGCGTCTTGATACTCGAGGACCCGAACAGGACCCCTGACACACCTTGTATACCCTCACGTAAAGCTTGAGTCCAACATAAACTTTGTTCTATCGCTCGGCGACGATTCAATCAAACCCAGTAAGTATGTGACCCAAACGTGCCGAATTCGCCACAGCGCTACGGCCTGTTCGCCTCCCCACTGCCTCGACCTTGGAAGCAGCTTCGAAAACAGTTCCGTTGTTATGCATCTGGCCCGTCAAACACGGTCGTTTTCAGATCCAGGTCTCTAGTTCCCGCGGTATGCGTCGAGAATGATGACATCTTTTGAGGGTGTCTGTTTGTGTATGTGTCCCTCCGTATAATCATTAGAAATGACACACTACAACGTGGCCATACCAAACAACAAGTACTTCACTTTCCGCGCCCTCTTCTCCCTTCGTTGGCTATACCCTTTATCAGGCTTGTACCGCTCACGATCCCAGTAGTGGCAATCAAAAATTTCCGACCTGCACTCATCAATGCACACAAGTCTCAAAAACGTATCGAACATGATACGTACCCTTGTTTTGCCGACTGACCCATCTCAGAGCTGCGATTTCAGTATACGTACACCCACCTAGGAAGAACACGACCGTCGTAGTGGGTTGGTCGTGAGATTGGACTACAGATCGTCATTGACGCAGCCACCATCCCAAAATATCTGCACTTACGAAGCGTAGGAATAGATGGAGACCCTGTTTCACTAGGCATATCTTGCACAATGTCAAATGTCTTTCCAGGAATGGTCGATACCACGTCCTCGAAACCTTTCCACCCGACAATAGGGTGTGCAAACAGCTTCTTGGAGGTCGACCCTTTGCCCTTGCTGTCTCGATCGTCTGCGCTCGTTTTCTCCGCGGGATTACTGATGACACCGCTCTTTTGCGCAACACATTGCACTAACCTGACGCTGATTGGCGCATAACCAGAGTACACGTAACTGATGTCATTCTCGACTTCTTCTAGAGCCTCCGGGTTGTCATCGATGAGAAGACGCAAAGACTTGCGCACAGCGGTAAATGGTAGCTTATTCGTCGCAGTCGCGGACACGGGAGGTGGATTTTGCAGGAGAACGGAAAGGGGAGATGCGGACAAGGAAAGCAAAAGAGGCAACAAGTGATATCCGTAAGCCTTGAGGGAGATAAAAAACATGTTTAGCAAAAGCAAAAGAAACGTCAAGCACCTTACCTGGAGAAACTCTTTCTTCAAATTCTCCAGCGGGCGAGCCTTGATACCGCCCATGGTAATGCTTGCGAGACAAACAAGTCTAGCGACAGTTGGCATGTCCGCTCCTTCAGCAATCATCTCCTCGATGGTGTTGATCTGGGCCGTGGTCTCATATGAAGCAAGGAGGTCTAGAAAAGCTCTAAATTACACGATGAGCTACCTTGATAACAAATCACTTACTTTGCTGGATTTCCAGAGACTTGTTAAATAGCTCTGTGCGTGTCTGTGGAACCATCATCTCCGACAGACCAGTATCTGGCATTCAAGGTTGACAACGAAGGCAATAAAACGCATGAAAATCACTCACGTAGTCTCAGTGCCTCGTGTTCCGATTTCAACCCGCCCAGCTTGCCGACAAAGTCACGGAGCTGTGCAACTGTCTTGGCCTGCAACCGAGCCTGTGTAGCGCATGAGACAACGTTGGCGACATTAAAGATAGCGCGCTCACTTTGTAGTCCTCATCAATTCGATGCGCAACACGATTCAATCGTTTGCCAACCGAGGAAAAGTTCAAGTCTCTCAATTCTGCAAACAATGGGTCCGTCGTCGCAGACAAGAGATGTTTCTTGGTCTTCTCGTTCGTGACTGGCGTTATGGTCGCAGGTTGCTGCGAGGTGCTTGGAGTTGGGTTTGTCGAGTCTGGTGCAGACGGTGGGTTCAAGAGGATCAAAGGAAGTTCGGCTTGGGCTAACAAGGGTTCAGAAGGTCGATCAGGTCCGAGCATACATAGGCTCACAGTTCTTGATGCCGATCAACTCGTCAATGAGACCCTGGTATGTCAACTGAGTGAGCAATGGAGTGATCATATCAACATGTCGGTCCAAGATGATCAGGGAGTCAAACGGTGCCGTGGGATTCAGCGAATCAGCCGAGGCTACCTGCTGGTCAGGAAGAGGTTTGGTCAAGAGCGCAGCAAGTTTCTAGCTCAAAAATCAGCCCAACGAACGCGCGTGATTTGACTGAACTATTACAGAAGCGTAATCTCCTTTTCCAATGATTCGGGGAAACCGACTGAATGTGCGCTGCAGAGCATTCAAGGCCAACGCTGAGTTGTATATGATGGTTTCGTCGCCGTCCTGTAATAGAGACTTGGAAACAAAGGCCTGAACGATCAACGAAGATAATTACCACCCATAGTTCCTTGAATGCCGTGTCGTATTCGAGCGAAATGACATCGTCCTCGAGGGGTATGAACTGCAGGTTGTAGGACGAGATGGTCAAGTCGCCGAGTACACCCTCCTCTTCCAGTATCCGAGAAACAAGGATGGACGTGCAAGGAACGAGGAATAGCGTGTATCTATACTTGTGGGATTCCTTGGACGACTTCTTGATCTGGTCTGGCACTTTGTTGGCAGAAACGAACGAGGTACGGAAGCGGACATTACTGACCCGCGATCATTTTCACGTACTTGATGAGCGGCCGGCAGAGGTAGACCACGTTCGTGGTGGTCGAGGTCAGAGGGCCGGGCTCGAGCCAGAACATCTTATCGACACCATGATTCTATAACCAACGGATGAGAATTCACGTGATGTGTGTTCGGGACCAACATCACCTTCAAGAGCGCGACTTCGGTCACGAGTCCCAATGGCCCTGCAAGAGTCGGATCGAGCACGAGCGTCTTTGCGCCATTCACCTGAGATGGACAAGCTGTGAGTACACGCAGAGCGACAAGTACCGGGGGGGGGGAGACTCTCACTGAATTGAGCGCATTCACAAAAGCCTTTTTCGCAGCTTCCTTGAGGACCTGGACGTCCAGAGATTGTTCGCTTTCGCGCTCGATGCCCGAGGTGGACTGGAGATCTGCGGCCGAGGACAGCGCCGAGGTCGCTGCCATTCAAGTTATTGTGGGAGACAGTTAGATGTACGACACAGCCACGAATTACAAGGATGGACAGACTAAAGGAACGAAAAAGGAACGACTGTCTTCCTGCCTAGGGGTCTGCCAGCCTACGGGAGACAAAACGAAACGGTGAAACCGAACGCTATTGTTATGTTCTCTACCAGCGGACGGTCCTGACATACGATGGAGACGTCCGCGCTCGTCCTCAAGCTTGTGCGGCGGAAGACGACCCCTCCTTTCCTTGTCCCAATGTCGATGGGTAACCTGTGCGTACTTCCGAAATGTTCCATTCACATAACGTGGCCGAACAAAGATAATGCAGCGTTGACGCTTCACCGGGCGAAAGCGCCCGTCGCCTTTGCGGCTATTTATGTTTCTGGTCCGGTTTATGTCTCGTATTCCATGACATTGACGGTGAGCAACCCCTCGATCATGCGAATGGTCCACTTCTCACTCGTCTGTCTAGTTGAACGTGTGATCTTGTACGGTCCTCGTTGGCGTTTCGGCGGTCGTCCTCTACTTCTACATTCGCTGGTGGTTCTTCAATTCGTACTCTCAACTCACTGTGCCGCCGCTCGTTAAGCCGGATGTCCATTCCCTCCATCCAGAGGTGAATATGACAGAGCCTCCACACGATCCCTTGAACGGTTTCCTGCAAGCCCTACCAATTTTCGGTTTTCTTGAGAAGCCTGTCACTGCGTCGGTCCTATCGTGTCTCTTTTGCACTTTTCCGCCCATATAAACGCTTTGCAGGTTTCCCATGATTTGGAGCATCTACAGACCAGACGCCTTTCTCGTGAACCGGCGAGACTGCACAAGATTAATATTGTCCTGTGGACGACAAAGATATGGACGGGTATCGATTAATCAACCGAGTTGTGAGTGGAGGAAATCTTTCCAGTCCTCTCAATATCCTCAGTCTGTTTACAGACCAGATCAAGTTGAACTGGCAAGAGGACGAAATATCGACGGTGGTTTGGGCGATAGTATTTCCCATGAGTATTGCGCTCCCTAGTGTTACCCATAGTACACGGCCCGGGAAGGTCGGCGGTCGAGGTAGCGGTAGCCCCTGACCGTCAAGGACTTTCGGCGGGCTCAAAATCGCACACCCACCCCTGCTCGTTCAATGTCCATGCCGTACTGAGACTCGGATTTTCGGACGAATGGGGTCTTCGCCGAATGCTCCCGACCACTGCCACCAGGAGCGGATGTCGGAAGTAGATGGGGATCGACCGACCTGTGGCACTTGTCTCTTCCTCCTCGCCCTCACATTCCACAGTATCTTCGACAATACGCTCAGCCTCAGAATCTAGATATGGCCTCGAACTCGAACTCGAACTCGAACTCGAACTCAGACACAAACCAGGCCGGCGGTTTTCAAAACATCCGAGAGAAATTTGGCCGCTTCAGGATCCTCATCATTGGGCGCGCGAACAGTGGCAAGACGACCATTCTCCGCGCGATCTGTAATTCTACCGAAAACCCGAAGGTCTATGATGGAGAGGGTAACAAGGTACGCACTTGTTTTGATACATATGCATAACTGGCCTACCAAACCGTTGCGACTAGATTGATTTGACACGGGTCGAGGGATCCACGGGGGTGAGTATCACCTGTAACATAGTGGGACTCGGACTTGACGCGCATGTTTATAAATACACGCTAGCGCGGGGAACACGACATCGAGAATGAGTTGATATTCCGGAGCAATAAGAAATTCGTCTTCCATGACTCGCGGGGCTTCGAGGCTGGTTCCGTAGATGAATTCGAACAGATGAAGAAGTTCATTACGGATCGCGCAAACACGACATTCCTCAAGAAACGAATTCATGCCATCTGGTAATAGCTTGAACTGTGCGGGAAACGTAGTTATCATTGACTAGTTGTTACTCTGTATAGGTACTGCATCCCTATGGATAAATTGGATCGGGCAATCCAGCGCTCTGAGGAAAGGTTTTTCAACGAGTGTGATACAAAAAATGGTGAGCTCATTTCTGACAATATTTAAAATGTCGAGCTCACAGTTAGGCCAGTCCCTGTTGTTGTGTTGTTCACCAAGTTTGATGCATTGCTGGCTGTAGCCCTGAGCACACTAAGATCTGGTGATGCTCAAATGCTGCCAATAGATGAGAAGATAGCAAAGGCACATGAGCTCACAGATGGGATTTTCAATGATGCAAATATATGGGGTTGTCTCTCTGAACTGAAGTATGCACCAAAATATAGTGTTCGAATTGGAGGTTATTCTTTTTTCCGATAAAATAATTCAGCTGATGGAATTGGCCATGGTCCATGGATGCAAGGGATGCACAACTCAAATGAGGGGTGTAGCATGTTGCTGGAAGCCTGGAAAGGACAGCTGGAGCTCTGGATGAGAGATTGCAAATGCAATTTGTTACTGCTCAAGAAACAAATATAGCATTGTGTATTAGATATGCAGTTCAAGAGTGAGTATCAAAAATTGAATGTTCTTCAAAGGCTAATGGTATAATTGTAAAAAGTATGATATTTGACATAGACAAGCTGCATCAAGCTGCACTTCCCATACAGAACTTGGATGTTATAAAACCTAGACATCTAGCAAGATGGTTTCCACACTTTTGGGTAAGATGTGATTTCATGGCTCATACATAAAATTTGAATATGTGCTAATTATTTTTATTGCACTGATGGAAATATAGGAAGTGAGTTGTCATTCTTGTAATTGTATAAGGATTGCTTTAACTGAAATTGTGTTATTCTACTTTGGAAATGACAGAGAGTGAGTTGTACATTGTGTAATGCACCAGAGAGTGGTGATGCTGATGATGCCATGCCATCTGTTCTGTGCTGGAAATGACAGAGAGTGAGTTCATTGTAGGATATGCTAGAGAGTGGTGATGCTGATGATGCCCTGGCTATTGATTCGGTTCTGGAAATGACAGTTTGTGAGTTGTGCATTGTTGAATGTGCCTGCTGACACAATGTCCATTTATCTGCTCTGGAAATGACAGTTTGTGAGTTGTGCATTGTGTAATATGCCAGAGTGGTAATACTAATGATACCATATTCATTTATTCTGTTTGGATGCCAGGAAGTAAGTTGGGTATCATGGAATGTGCCAGAGAGTGGTGATGTTGATGATTATTTATTCTGCTTTGGAAATGACAGCCTGTCAGTTGTGCATTGTGGAATGTGCCAGAAAGTGGTGATGCTGATGATGCCATAATTATTTATTCTATGTACTCTGGAAATGACAGGCTGTGAGTTGCACATTGTGGAATGTGCCTCTGAGAGAGTGGTGATGCTGATGATGCCACAATCATTTATTCTGCTCTGGAAATGACAGAGAGTAAGTTGTGCACAATTGTGGAATATTTTTTCTCTGGAAATGACAGTCTGTGAGTTGTGCATTGTGAAATGTGCCAGAGCCTGAGAGTGATACTAATGGTGATGATACCATGGCCATTGGCCCATTGATTATGCTCTGGATATGACAGAGAGTGAGTTGTGCATTCTGGAATATAACCAGAGAGTGGTGATGCTGATGATGCCATGTTCAATTATTCTACTCTGGAAATGGCAGGATGTGAGTTGTGCATTGTGGAATGTGCCAGAGAGTGGTAATACCAATGCACCAGGAGCGTAATTGGGTAATCGTATTTACTATTTTCCACTTGCTATGTACTCGACATTTATAACACCATGTTAGTAATTTCAAGATCGACAACCCCCTCAAATATTGTGCTTGAGGAATGTCTTTGCGTAATAACAGTTGGGCTTTCATTAAAAATTCAAAGAGGCAGCATTGTGTGGCTCTGACCTGTCTCATATATGAAATTTTGACAAGGTAATAGTAACTACAGGAATCAATATTTCAAAAATCAGGCACACATCAGGAAGGTAATGGTAAGTTAACCGGACAAAGTTTTATGTATCAAGCAGGTACAAGTGCCACAGCTACCTTTGTTGAGTTTGTATTGAAGGCCCGACTGTCACCACATCAAAACATCCCAAAAACCCAATATTTCAGGAGGTCATTGATCTTGAGATTACTCACATGGTGTTATAAACATTGAGTATATAGCAGGTGGGAAATAGTAAATACAATTACCCAATTATGCCCCCAGTGAATGATGCCATGAACATCTATTCTGCTGTGGAAATGACAGCAAGTAAGTTGTTCATTGTGCAATGTGCCAGAGATTGGCAATGCTGAAGATGATGCCATGGCTATTAAGTCTACTCTGGAAATGTCAGGAAGTAAGTTGTACATTGTGCAATGTACAAGAGAGTGGTGATCCACATCCTTTTATTCTGCTCTGAAAATTACAGAGAGTGAATTATGCATTGTAGAATGTGCTATAAAGTGGTGATGCTGATAATGCCATGTCAACCTATTCTGCTCTGGAAATGACAGTTTGTGAGTTGTGCATTATGGAATGTACCAGAGAGTGGTGATATTGATGATGCCATGTCCATTTATTCTGCTCTGGAAATGACAGTTTGTGAGTCATGCATTGTGGAAGGTATGATAGAGTGGTGATGCTGATGATTCCATATCCATTTATTCTGCTCTGGAAACTACAGGGAGTGAGTCATGTATTGTGGAATGTGCCAGAGCCTGAGAGTGGTGATGCTGATCATGATACCATGTTCACTTATTCTGCTCTGGAAATGACAGTTAGTGAGTTGTGTAACTTGTGTATTGTGGAATATGCCAGAGAGTGGTGATACTGATGATGTCATATCATTTTATTCTGCTCTGGAAATCACAGGAAGTAAGTTTTGCATTGTGGAATATGCTAGAGTGGTGATGCCAATGATGCCATGGCCATTTATTCTGCTCTGGAAATTACAGGAAGTAAGTGCATTGTGGAATGTGGCCAGAGAGTGGTGATGCTGATGATGCCATGTTTATTTTCTATTCTTCTCTGGAAATGATAGAGAGTGAGTTGTGCAATGTGAAATTTGCCAGAGAGTGGTGATGCTAATGATGGCCTTGACTATTCATTCTGCTCTGGAAATGCCAGGAAGTAAGTTATGCATTGTGGAACATGCCAGAGAGTGGTGATATTGATGATGCCACATTCATTTATTTTGCCCTGGAAATGACAGTTGGTCAGTTATCCATTGTCCAATATGCTATACAGGGTGACATTAAGCATGTGATATTCATTTATCTATTTACCTGCTTTTGCATCAATAGTTTGTGAGTTTTCTGATCTAAAATAATTTCAATCATAGTAATGGTAATTTGTTCTATTTTTACATAATAGCTGGTATGTTTTAGATAATTCAATATATTTTCAGAATATAGTTGATCATATTTATCTTTCCTCTGTTCTTGTTATTTATGGGATGTATGGTGTTTCATATTATCAATTTATCACCATCATTGAGATATATATTCATCTCACATTTATACTGATTTATTCAGCTGGTGAGCTTTCTAGTATCATCACACAATGTATTCATAATATTGAGCTTGTTTTATTTCATTTATTACAGACTGTAAGTTATGTATTACTAGAATAGTGATAATACCATACTAACCATTCATTTTTGACAACTATAGTATGTATGTATATATAATTCAATATAATGAAGCATTATCATACTCATGATAAACATTTTGGAATCCTTACAGGTGGTATGTACTAGTATATTATACATTTAATTTTACTCTTTTTGTTGACTTTTCACTTCTTTATTTCAAGGCTGTAAGTTACATTTTATTTTTCACAGAATACATGTTACTCATGTTATATATTGTGTTTCTAACACAATGTCATAAATGTCAGGATGTGAGTTCCTCTAAGTTACTACTCTTTGTGATAATATAATATTCTTATTCTTATTTCATATCAATGTAGACTGTAAGTATTGGTTGTACAAATTGTTAATTGTACAAATTCAAATTTGATTCCATCTTTTTTTATGTTATAGATGGTGAATTTGTTTTTTACTATGATATCCTGGTTTTATGTAAATTCAATTGGTTGTTGTCAAATTATCCACCATCCAAAAGTATGTCAATTAATTACTTGATATTTTTGGTTATAACATGTTATTTTTCAGTCCAATTTTTTGAGTCTCAGTCAATCTTCTATTTTGCAGCCTAACAGTATTGTGAATTCCTCATCAATTTCATTTTGTATTACAATCCAATTGAAAATCATAGATGAATATGGGTGCACAGTGGAAGCAAATCCTTTTAAACAATATTGGTATATATTTTCTTTTCTAAGTTTCCATTGAAAAAAACAAACAAGAAATCATTTATTTGTAGGTGTACTGATTGTCCTTGAGCATTCTTTCTATTAAAAAGTTAGTCAGCCACTTCTATCTGCTACTCAAAAGTACAAGGCATCAAATATACACAAGAGGGTGGAGTTGGCTATGAAGGAAACTTTTGATCAGTATGGTAAAGCATCCAAAGAAGAGAAGGTAGAGAAGATTTTGAATGTCATTCTTCTGAATCGGATGAGTATGTTGAGCATATCCTTCATTTTTCATTCAATAAACCTGTATTCTCACAATTTCTCAGTAGTTTAATGAACTCCCTTTATGCCATGGAAGGAGTCAGGAAAGAACATCCAGTTGTTTGACAAAGAAAAGTAGATACAAGCAGCAGAGAAAAATTGTTGAAATGGCCAAGAATCTATAGTGATGTTCCAGTTGCATCAATGCATGTTGGAATGAAAAAAAAAGGGAGGAAATGTGGGACAATATTGTAACATGTCTCAGTCAGTTGAGGTACCACATTCCAATTTCAAGCATAGACTGCAGCAGAAATATTATTATTATTTCTGGAATATATTCCAGAAGCCACCAATGAAAGTTAAGTTGCAATGCATAATAATGACTCATATTCCAAAGTTCACATTGTAGTCCAACTCTAGCCAATCAAAAGAGGTCACACATTTCTCTAGAAGTACCCATCATAGTAGGCTACAACCTTAATGGATACAGCGAAACCGTGATGTGTTAGGAAAGATGAAGATGGGTCATGGGGGCAGTGGGCTAAATACAGAGGCTTAAAGAAAAGGAAAAGGAAAAGAACAAGCACAGACATGACTGTACGGTGCAATGGAACAAAAAAAAAACCTCGACCTCAGCCCTAATTCTGGAACCTCCGCGGTCTCCACACTTTTTCCTCCGGAACTGTCACGAAATCATCTGCGTCCCTCGTGCTTTCGGACAGGGGCAGCCCAGTGTTGTTACCGGTGGGCAACCCATTGGAAATGGGTGACCCGGGCGTCCACTCCGTGCTCCTTCCCAGCCATACGATGACGCCACGTGCCGTCTCCGATCCTCGGTGGACCCCACACGTCGCGCCGGACTCTGCGAACGTGGAGGTGCGAGGCCGCCCGTCATCGTGCTCGCTGTAGTTGAAGCAGTCGTGGAGAAAGTACCACTGGCAGTATGCATCAGCCACCCCCCCTTCGGCACGCGGAACCTCAGGACCGATCTTGGCAGTGTGCGCACGCATCTTTGAATGTTCCTCCGCCTCTTGCTCCCGCTGCACCTTCTTGCGGACTTCTTCAAGTGCAACAGCTCACTCGATCTGGCATTGTCGACACTGCTCTGCCAACCGCTCCTCCTCTTGCCGTTTTTTGCCGCCTCGGCCTCTTCTGCCGCACAGGAGAAAAGGAGGAAGCGGAAGAAAGAGCAGGGGGCCGAGGGGAGGGCGGAGGAGCGGAAGAGAGTCGAAGCGGGTCAGTGTTTCTTGGTTGACGTCGGGAGTGAGTCCGGATTATAGAACGCTCCATCTTTTCCGCATATGCAGCCCTCCTCTCCTCCTCCTCCTTTTCCGCCACCGCTCGTATTCTCTCATACCCCTCCTTGCGCGCAACCAACAACGACCCCTGGTGCGCTCTATAGCCGCCCTGAATTCGGCTCAACCGCTTCTTGGTCGCCAAAGCCTCCAGGCTGTTTGCACTGTGTCAAAGGTCTCGCGGCCGGTATAGCCTTGCGCGAGCAGCAGGCAATCTTCTTTGCGGTACGCCCGCTCGATGTGGTCGATCCGCAAAGCACATTCATGTCTTTTTTTCTCCTTTCCAGCTACTCCACTTCGATCTGTCCTTGCTCAAATCCTCCGTGTCCCAGACAAGGTATCAATGATAGAGGGAACGACAAAGGACCAGGACGCAGGGCCACTGACTGCGATCGACACCTTGAGCTCCCCGCGCTTCATCAAGTCCTAAGCAGGCTTCCTGGTCTCTAGCATCCTGATTGATTCAATCTCCCGTCTCGCGTGGTCATCTCTTTCTCTTTGGCATCTTCCTGTTCTTTTGCTCCTCGATCAGCTTGGCGCGCAACTTGTTCATCAGGGGAACACTGACTCTGCTCTGGGTCGGTCGATCACGCGCACAGTGCTCAAGCGGGTATGCACGAGCTCGGCTAAAGACGGTTGGACCGTGACATGGAGCGAGGGGCTGCTCGGACCGAAGATGGCGGACTTGCCAGGCCGGGCAAAGGGCAAGTCGATAAAGGAGATGGTCTCTGTGGCATGGTCCACGCGAATACGGAGTTCGCTACGGCGTGCGCAGCCCATGTGACCTTGACTTCGAGTTGTTGAGGGCCAATGTCGTCAAGGGGCTTGACGAGGTCGAGGAAGATGCTTACTCTGACTGTGCTGTAGACCTGGGAGAGTTGAGAGAGGGGGCGGGAGATGAGGGGGCGACAGTCAGACCTGCTGGCACAGGGTGAGAGGATGCGCGTTGTGGATGCGCAGAGTGAGGGGGTCGAACGAATCCTCGATAGAGCCGTAGAGGATTTTGATCTGGGCTGGTGTGAGGCGGAGGACGTCTCTCGGAAGCTGGGAACATAAGTGAGGGAGCGTTGGTAAAGAAAAGGCGACTTACAGTATCTTTGAGACTGGCAGGGGCAGGTGCCTTGATTAACTCAAGGGGGCGGCAAGAGCACCCGTCGCCTTCGTCGGCATGCTGCCCGACCGGGACTGCGAGTGCGCTGACGAGGACCTGTCCTGCGACGCAGCGAGACGGGGCATTTCTTCGTTGAATCTACCATAGGTTGATGGCGTGGGCCTGGTGGGTTGGCGAGGCTGCGTTGTACGACTGGAGGGAATCCGAGGGGTTTTTCAAACCTCAGACTGGGTAGGGTCCCCAATCATATCACGGACCGCGCGGGTAGCCAATAGGTACTGGATCGAGCCTGAGCAGTGAGCGCCTTTCCGGTGGCAGTGACCCTGCGCACATTGGCCTGTCAAAAAAAAAACCTCAGACCGTCCCGACCGGCGCCGCGGATGGCTTGTGGAAGTCTGCACATAGGTCACGCACCTTCACGCGCTCACCGTCGCCATCCAGGACGGATGAATACGTACGTTGGTGATTTTCTACGTTCCTTTCCGCACGCTGCAGGAATCTCATGTTGGGAAAAACAACAGATCATGCGAGTGTAGTCGGTCGTGGATCGTGGATCGTCGCCTGTTAAAGCAGGAGGGAGAGACGCGTCACGATCTCGGCAGGGACACATTTTTGGAAAAGGTCATGGTCCGATAAACAAGTGTGTCTTTTACATTTTTCTGAAGTGACGGAGATAGTAGGAGCCAGTTCTGATTGGGATCGCGTCGCGTTCACGATGAACACGGTAAGCAGGCGATATCGTTGTGGTCCCTCTAAATTGCTGTCGGCTGCACGAAGGGGGTGTCTTGCGCCGTGATAATCGTTTGGTCCCGGGCCCCTGGTATGTGCGGCTGAATACCACACTGCAGTACACGCTCTGGTACGACGCCATGTTTTCTCTCTCATCTATACATCCCAGACGAACACACTATGGTAGTAAACACATGCCCAGAGACCATGTTGGGTGATTCCGCCATCGCCGTTTATCCCGAGGATGATCGTTACAAGGTACGATCCCTCACGCGCGTATTCACCTTCCGTCTGGCCTCAACGCGCGCACTAGCACCTTCACGGAAAATATGCAACGCATCTGTTCGTAGACAGAGGCTTCCCGATCGTGGACGACGGGATGGACAAGGAATTTAGGACGGTGTGCCGGGGAGGAGAGCTGGGACAGAGGGTGGCAGGGATCCATACGGATGTTGCCGGGTTAGGTTTAGTAGCGTAGCCGAGCGTTGTTGGTCGTCGTCCCTTCTCTCCATAGAGCGCCTCGTGCGCGGGGGCTATTCCCTCAGTTCCTCAGTTCCTCTCCTGCCTGGTACAACGGGTGCTGTCAAGATCACGCGCGCGCACGATCCTTACGATTATGAAGTCGGAAAGTGGCATAACCTAGAGTTTATCAACATCCATCAACATCCTGAACGACAACGGGACGTTGAATGCCAAGGTGGGGGAGAAGTTTCATGTGAGTGTGTATGCTTTCTAACGCTCGTGCTGGGGAACTTAAGATTACCCCAACACAATCGGAAGAAGATTGGTATAGGTAGCTGGACAACGTTCAAGACCGGTGCATCTCGCGTCAAGTGTGGTGGGGCCACCGTTGTCCTGCGTATTTCGTACGCATAGAGGCGAGGAGAACGACGTGCGTTTGCGATGTTACTCGGTTTGCGACATCCTTGTGTCATTTTCAGTCGAACGATGGCAAGAACTAGATGGTGGGTCGGACCCTCGCGGAACCTACCAAACGTGCCAAGGTTCTGGCACCCGGAAAGAAATTTGTCTTCGAGCAAGACAAGGATGTGCTCGATAAATGGTTTTCCTCTGCCTTCTGGTCGTACTCGATCATGGGCCCTGACAAGGCAAGTTAGTTTTGGCTTTCCACACGACGACTCTCATCCGTTCCGCAAGGATATAGAAAGTTTTTCAACAAGGTGTTCAACGCGACCAAGTTTGCGGTCCTCAAGTTTGAATCTGATGTTCCTCTCGACGTGGCCCAAGGTAGTCCATCATTTTTCTCGACTTGATCTGATTTCTAACGGAAAACTTAGCCCAAGTACTCTCGTCGAGCAGTGGATTCTCCACAAGCTTAACTTTGCTGTCGGGCCAATTTCATGGCTGCCACTACCACAGTGTATGACTTCTGGTTTTACGAACTGTATAACGTATACATCGTACGTATATTCTCTCTGCGATGCACACTTGTCGTTTATTGTTACTGCAGCAGGTAATGAAAGCCCACGACGCACCTTTCTGCCGCCCCAAGGTGTGCACGTCGGCACAGCAGACGCTGTACACCTGCCTCGATTACGGTCTTCGGCTCCTCCATCCATTCATGCCGTTCGTCACCGAGAAACTGTGGCAACGCCTGCCTCGGGCGATCGTGTCACGTTCACCAGGGACCGCGGAGTGCAGACGACACAGAGTCGGGGGACATTTTTCTCAAGTTGCAATACATTCGATCGCGTATTAGAAAAGATTACAACAGTGACGAATACTCATCAATCTATGTATCGGCCTGCTCTCGCAAAGGTCAGCTTCCCTGATCTTGTATGCAAGGAGAAGCATATCACCCGTCCCCATCCTGTGCCGTTCGCAGGGCCAACCATGATCATCGCTGTTTGTTCTGCCCCACAAGTCAGCTAGAACAATTGGAACAACAAAAGGTCCAAGCTTATGTTTTCGAATTTCACATTGGGGACCTGACAATTTCCAAGCGCGGTTCCGGGCTACTTCGATGCATGAAATGACTGTAGTCCCCGACTCCCACAATAGTGGGGAGGGTTTTTTCGATGCACGATCGGCCAGGCACCGTACAATCGATTCCCGGGCATACCCCCGCTGACGCAAGCAACGGCGACGATGCCTCTGTGACGCCTCTCCCGATCCCGATCCCGAACCTCGGCTACACGACTCGGACAACAACATATACAACAACAACGCCACATCGACATCGACTCGACACGACAACTGACGACAACATCAAACGTTGAGGTGGGTGCCCACTTCTCTTTGCCTTTGCCTTTGCCTCTCTCACCGACCACACGCCAGTCGACCTCCGAGTCGACCACACCACCAACCACACCGACAAGACGACGGACGACGATGAGATATATATTTTGGCGCCTGCTGACGACGCTAAGCGCGACAACGACGAAGAAGACGTCGGCGAACGTTTCGACGACTCCATATGACGACAATCCGACGAATCCGACGAGTCGGACAACGACAATAACACTAACGTGCCCAGCTCTCCCTCTTCCTCGTCAATGCCACTAGCGACACCCCACGGTGAGGACGCCACGCGTCCACAACACATACCGCCCCACAATGTAACGACCAACGCGACGACGCCCGCGGGTACATGTAAACTCGGAGTACGCCAACATCTGAGCCACTGTCAAGTTCGTATTGACCTACGGGTTCACGGAGCGGATCCTCCTTCCTTTCTCTTGCCTTCTTTCGTCCTCGACCTGTTTGGCGTTTCCTTTTCCTTTCCTTTTCCTGCTCTTCCTGGCCTTTTTCTTGAACATCTGACTTTCGTCGTCCAACAAGGGTTCCTGCATTGCCGACACGATCCAGGCATCGAGATCGAGACCTTCAGGAAGAGGCACGCTTGCCTGCGCAGCCGCTGCGACTGGTCCAAGTTCGTACGGCGACACAAGGGGCCGAATGAGATACAAGCTCTTGAGGGAACTTAGCTCAGCAACGGGATCGAAACCAGAGCCCACTGCATCCGCCAAACCGCTTTCTGCCCTCGGTCTATATGTTGTGAGGTCGTGCTTGACGAAAGTGAGCAGTCGGAGAATGTTTGCCGCCTGTGCAGTGTAAACATCTTGACGCGGGACTAACCATGCAAATCCTTACCCGCTCCTGCACTTCGATGTGCAGGCTGGAAGACAAACTCCTCTATTTGCTCGATCATCGTCTCCACAGCACCCGTGACCTTTCCCAACAAATCATTTGTCCATTTCTGGGCTGCTTCAGTACTAGCCCAGTACCCAAATGTTTTGTTTACAGCTTGAATATACACGGCAATAATCTCAGAGTCCAGTAATGCGACGTTTGGATGTAAGAGATAAGGCAGAAGTTCCTCCGGCGCCAATAATTCGGTCATCATCAAGTCCAACCTACGCAGACGACTGAATACGAAACATACCGAC
>JBBPOS010000577.1:0-17715 GCA_038091575.1 Leccinum subgranulosum
CAAACAAAGGAGCAGTCCAATCGTTGACCAAGGTGGGGAAAGCAAACCCAGCACCCTCATAGGCAGAGCCTATGGTTTCATACAGACCAGAGTACATCCAAGAGTTAATGGTGTACTGGCCATCCGTTCCAGTCTCGATCAGGCTAATCTGAATAGGAGTAGCTCGTCAGCCCACCTCAAAGGGTGGAAGGTGCCTCAAAGTATGAAGCGGAACTGGAGGAAGGAGGGGATGGTCTGTTTGAATGAAGGGATTGAGTTCCTCAACTATGACTTCGGCGGGACCCACGATCCGAGTTGAAGGGACCGTCTCTTCTGAAAGGAGAGGGGGTTCTGGGAACATCTGGCTGGTGCGACGGTGGATGGGTTCATCGAGCACCATGACGTCCCCTACCTCTAGGGGTCTGTGAAGCCGAGCCATCGCGAAGTTGTTGCAATGATAAGGAGGTTCCATTGTGCGACAGGCCTTATTGCCTGTTGCGCAAGCCATGACGACGGAGGAGGGTAAATAGATGAGAGGAGATAGGAGTGGTACATTGTGGAAAAGGAGTAGTTCCTTGACGAATGACAGTAGTGTCTACGTGACGAGGATGGTTCCGATTACAAGATTCCCCTTCTAGAAGAGGATGGTTGCAAAGTGGACAAGGAAGCAAGTAGGGGATAGTTAGAGGAACAGGAGTTGGTATGGGAGAAACCGAGGAAGGAGGAGAGCTAGGAGCTGGAGGAGGACCCACGTAAGGAGGTGGTGGAGGAAGATTAACCAATAGAGGTTCTTCAGGTCCTTCTCTAGGTAGGAAGTCGTTGACTATCCTATAGTTTATGGTAAGCTCATAGTGCAAGTCCGAGAAGGGAATCCCAGCATAAAGCTTGAGATAAAAATGATTCATGTCGAGGACGTGATCCAAGATGAGTCGTTCTCCTCTAGGGTATACCCAGAAGGCTTGGTCTCTGGTCCAAGTGGGCCGGGTATCTCTCATTAAGAGAAGATAGACGGATGTGACAGTTCCAATGATCTGGCTCAGAAAACCAGTTGCCCAACGGACTATTTGTTGAGGGGTAGGCATCATGATATCGAAAGACGGCAAATGCCTCAACACTCTTTAGTGTAGAAAGGGTTAAAGCTCGGGGCTCATAACCTATCGAGATAGCAAGTCTCAATTGTGGGCACAGTACCCTTTCCAAGGGAACTAAGAGAACAATGGGAGATACTCACTGTATAGTCCGAAGGTAACGAACAAAGGTTGAAGGTAGTTGCGAGAGTAAGAACTTGAGCAAGTAGCTTAGAGTGAGAGTGATATGGAAGAATGAGTAGAAGACTCGTTATTATCCCAGAGCAATAGCTCCAGGTTTATATACAATACAGAGATGTTTGTATCTATGTACATATTCTCTTGTATAAGGGAAATAGAGATAGAACTCTATGGAAGGTCATGGAAGGATGACAAAGATATGAGTCATCCGCAGTAAGATACTGCTATCGTCTAATGGTGTTAAAGCCTTATCTAAGTGATGAGTAATACACATAGCGTAAGTAAAGATAAGAGAGATAAGTGATAAGTGAGTCATATAGAATAAGTCACAACTAAGTCACACTGGGTGACTAGTCAGTAACGTTAGAGTAACGCTACTAGGAATCATGGTATGGAAACGAAATGAATCCATGATTCTCAACACACTGCTGGCTGTAGCTATGACCAACCTATCCCTTGCTGATCAAAAGCTGCCACAAGAGAAGAAGGTGGCAAAGGCACATGAGTGCATTGATGGAATTTTTGACAATGCTAATGTATAGGGTCGACTGTCTTAACTGAACTATGTATTATGCTTGGTCCTGATGGGAACAAGGGTAGCCTCAAGAAGAAAGGTCTTGGGTAAGGGACTGAGGGACTGAGGGAACAGAGGAGTCTTGAAGGTCAAGGGATCAAGACGACAAGGTTCTTCGAGGGTCAAGGGGTTGAAGATGAAGGTTCAAGAGGTCGAGATGACTTCAAGAGACAGAATAAAGTCTTTGAGGTCGAAGCGTCCTTTCAAGTGCAGGATGAGGTCACACAAAGGGTTCAAGAGAGACAAGAGATATATTTCCAAGACATATCTAAGATACTCAAGGAGGTCAAGATTAGAGAAAATGGAATGCATCAAAGGTTTGATGTTTAAATAAGTAAGGGAAAGATAAGTAAAGAGCCGTTGATTGGCTAAAGAAAATGGTGTCATAGAACGTTAAGAAATGATGAGGAAAAGGTAGATAATCCACAGCATGTATAACTAAGAAGCTGTGGATGACTAATTGTACAGAGGAAGAATGGGATGATGACGAAGATACGAGAAATGAAAGAGGAAAAAGATAGGGGTCCTTTGAAAATCGTAACATTACCTCCTTAGTAGACTAGAAATCACTGTTATTTCCTTCACAACTCTCTAGTCCCTGCGCCAGGGGAATCGCAAGTGTTGCTGATAGAATGAAGATCATCATCATAGGTGTTACAACTATCTCCTGAGCTCTCTCTATGTCTCTTTTCTCTCTCTCTTCACTTCACTTGTCGTCTTTACTTTGTCTTTACCTTGTATCATAGATCTCTAGTGATTTCCCATCTTGTTTCACATCGCCGATGATCCGACATTCTCCTCTCCGAGTTATCCCTATCTCTATTCTTATCTTCTGACTCATTATGATATCATTGCTTCATCAGCTATCTGTCATCATTCTTCTTCTGACTCATGATGATGCCTTTGCTTCATCATCCATCTGTCATGTATGATTAATCCTCCACAGCTTCTTACTCATCCATACTGCAGATGATGCGTCCCTTCCTTGCGATTCCATCGTGTTCCATCTCAATAGTACTTAAGGACCATCTTGTCATTTGTAAACCCTAAGCTAGAGCTACTTGAAATATCACCCAGTTCTCAGCCCACCTTTGAGTCCCTTTGTTTTTCAGTCCCTTCGATCCTCTGCCCTCTTGGATATGTCCTTAGTCCTTAGTCCTCGAGTGACGTGATTCTTCGTGAGCTCCTCCTCGATAAGTACACTTAGTCTTCAGGTCTCGCCAAGCGTTACACTTGCTCGGCCAATCCTTTGTTTTAGCCTTCGCCCTCCAAGTCTATATCCGACCCTACCCGGGCTAGCTGTAACAAAAGCTCTAGCTGTTCTTTGCAGTCACCATCACTGTGAACCGCCCCCACCATCATGTCTCGAACACTCTACCAAAGACCAGAGCGGAACACCCCCTCCATCCCTAGAAACCCTTTAGCCACTTTGTCCCATCAGCACTCTTTGTCCACCTCTTCTTGGAGAGGAGAAACCTCAGTCCCAGACTCCCCAGACGTCCCCCCTCAATGCTCCAGCAATGGGGATGAGACAGATCTAGACCTTCCCCTTCTATCCAATGAAGAACAGGAAGAAACCCTTTCCCTTGACACAGAACTTGCCCACCAGCTCTCATCTAGCCTAGTCCTCCCTTGAGCTCCCACTCCCCCTTCCCCTTCCCCCTCCCCTTACACCCCTAGCGGAAACATCTTCGCTTCTCAGAGCCCCATCATAGTACCCAGATCCCGATCACCTTCTACCACCATGTCCAAACCCGTCGAACTCCGCATCTCCCTACCAAAATCCTACAATGGCAATCATAAAAGCGCTCTACCCTGGTTGCGATCGATATCCAGGTACCTGCTTATCAACGAGGAGATCTACAACACAGACAATAGAAAAGTCTACTATGCCTTCTCCTTTACGAAATCCAGAAACGCCGCTACCTGGGCAGATACCTATACCGCCAAATTCATCGACACCGGGAAGACTAGCTTAGGAACCTGGGCAGACTTCGTCAAGGAGTTCAAAGCAAGCTTCAAACACTCCAACTCTGCAGCCAATGCCCTCGCTTGGCTGACTACCCAAAGGATGATCGAGAAATCTCCTGGGAAGTACTCTATGTCACTTGCCCAATACATCTCCCAATTCCAGAGTAACGTTGCCACTTCCAAAGTGACCGACGAATCTACCCTTTGCCACTACTTCTCCTTGGGCATCCCTCATTCCTTATTGGGAAAGATCTACCTCATGGAGAAAGTCCCCACTACCATCGCCGAATGGTATTCTCACACTCAGAGGATCGACGACCAACAACATCGAGCCTTCCTTACCTCTCAGCAGCACAAAGGACGTTCCTTTGTCAACCCTTTTACCCCTACCCACTCCACCTCTACCAGGGAACGAGACCCAAATGCCATGGACATTGATGCCATCTGTATTCCTAAACTTACCCCCGCATAAAGAGAGCAATGTTTTAAATAGGGACTCTGCCTTCGCTGCAGAAAGGCGGGACACAATGCTTCCTCGTACTCCACATTCTCGACCAACTCCTCTTCTTTTAAAGGAACCACCAGGAAGGTCGCTAAGGCCGAAGAAGAGGACTTGCTCAAACTAGAAGAGATTGAGGATGACGATGACGATGACAAGGTTGTAGGAAAAGCCTCTTTCTCTCTGGATTTTTGAAAAGGAGACCTCATTCGACACAAGGTTCTCCTACTGCTACGTGTGCACCTGTACTAGTATCCTCCTTGTCCAAGGCAATGAAAATTTCCATCTCACTAGTAACTCCCTTGCACTCCCTGAAAGTCGTCGACACCTCAGCTCTCATTGACAGTGGTGCAGAAATTTCCTGCATTGACTGGGCCTTCATCTGAAAACACAACCTCCCTCGAGATCGCCTCCCTATTCCCATCAAAGTCTGCAATGTTGATCAGTCTACCAACCGAAAAGGAGATATCCTCTTTTCCACCACCCTCTTCATCAATATCAGAAAGGTCAACCAAAAAGTCACCTTCC
This sequence comes from Leccinum subgranulosum, assembly GCA_038091575.1. Lineage (NCBI taxonomy): Eukaryota > Fungi > Basidiomycota > Agaricomycetes > Boletales > Boletaceae > Leccinum > Leccinum subgranulosum. Next base: position 4,820 of record JBBPOS010000577.1, read on the forward strand.
ACATCATGGACTGCGGAAATGAGAACGTCATCCTAGGTCTTCCCTGGCTTAGGAACGCTAACCCCACCATCGACTGGGATAGACAGACTCTCACCATTCCAGAATCCATAGACCAATCCGCGGACTTATACCACCTACACATCGCTGATCTCAACCGACACAATGCCCACTTCCCAAAAGTAACCCCTAGAGATCCTCCCAAGACAAAACCACCCCGCTATGTCGAAGTCCACCCCATCCATGACAAGAAGCTTTATCGCTTCCTCAGGTTTGAGACCGAATCCCAATTCCTTGACTGAGCTACTGTCAATAGGGTCCTTTGCCCAGTAATGAGATGTGGCTCTTGTTTTATTCCTAAAAGGTCCCTCCTAGTTGCTCGCCTTACCACCACTACCAACCTAGCCATTGAAACGGAGAAATCCAAACCCAAAGCCACCCTTCCCCCAGAATATGCCGCTTTCTCGTCTGTCTTCTCTGAAGAAGCTTCCTCGCACCTTCCACCCTCTCGCCCCTATGATCACGCAATAAACCTCGACGATACCTTTGTCCCTAAAATAGGAAAGGTATACCCCCTCTCACATGACGAACAGAAGGCCACAGAAACCTTCCTGGAAGAAAACCTTCGTAGTGGGAAGATTCGACCCTCCAAGTCTCCCCAAGCCTCTTCATTCTTCTTCGTAAAGAAAAAGGATGGTAAACTTCGCCCCTGTCAGGACTACTGATACCTAAACTCCCACACTACTTGCGACGCCTACCCTCTCTCCCTCGTCTCAGATCTCATCGATAGACTCAAAGGAGCTAAGGTCTTCACCAAATTTGATGTTCGATGGGGCTACAACAACATCCACATCAAAGACGGAGATCAATGGAAGGGCGCCTTCATTACTCATAAAGGCCTCTTCGAACCTACTGTCATGTTCTTCGGCATGAACAACTCCCCCTCCACATTTCAGCAATTCATGAACGACTCTTTCCACGACATGATCGCCAAAGGATGGCTCGTAATCTACATGGATGATCTCCTGATCTTCTCCCCTGACAACACTACCCATTCCGAACATACCAGACGCGTCCTCCAACGAATGACAGAGTTGGACCTCCATCTTCGTCTCAAGAAGTGTAATTTTGCCACTGCCAAAGTAGAATACCTCGGGATGATCGTCAAACCTGGAACTCTTGCCATGGACCCTGTCAAACTAGACAGAATTGCTTCCTGGCCTACCAATTTCTACCGTCATTTCGTTGATCAATGATCACTACTCCGACATCGCCCGCCCTCTCATTGACCTCATGAAGAAGGACAAACCATGGGACTGGTCTGCCGCTTGTCAGTCATCTTTTGACCACCTCAAACAATCCTTCCTTTCCAAACCAGTCCTCCGTCTGCCCAATCTCTCCACCCCATTTGCCATTGCCACTGATGCCTCTCGTGATGCTACTGGGGCAATCCTTCTCCAAACTGACTCCAACGGCGATTGGCACCCATGCTCTTATCTTTCCCAATCCTTTATCCCCGCGGAACGTAACTACAACATCTATGATCGTGAACTACTTGCAGTCATCCGCACCCTTAAAGCCTGGCGCCAATACCTTCGCAGATCCACTTTCCCAGTCCAAGTCTTTACAGATCACAAAAACCTCACCTTCTTCCATAGTCCCCAATATTTGAACCATCATCAAGCTCACTGGCTTTTTGATCTCGCCGACTTCGACCTTAAAATCACTCATGTCCCAGGATCTGCACTCGCCGGGCCTGACGCCCTATCTCGCCGACCGGATAAACTCTCCATCTCCCCTGACAATGAAGATGTGACCCTCCTTCCCCCATCTTTCTTCGTTCGGGTCATCAATACCACCCTGCGTGGCCTCATTTCCTCTGCCTCCAGTGACAATGTCCTTGTCCGCAATGCTCTCCAAGCCCTTGATGGCACAATCCCCCCTGCCTTCCATTCTCGTCTCTCTGACTGGCAGGTTGACGGGGGCCTCCTTACCTACTAGAATCGGGTCTATATCCCTGACTCTGGTTCTTTTCGTTGTGACATCATCACTCGTTCTCATGATCACCCCTCTGCTGGCCATCCGGGTTATCTTAAAACCTGCCAACTTGTTGCTGCCAAATACTGGTGGCCTGGTCTTGCCCACTTCATTCGCAAATATGTCAAAGGTTGTTCCCTTTGCCAGCAGTGCAAGGCAAACACCCATCTGACCGTCCCTCCCCTCACCCCAATCAAGTCCACCTCCTCCCGTCCCTTCCAGCAGATCTCCTGTGATCTCATCACCGACCTTCCCTCTTCATCCGGCTTTGACTCCTTGTTGGTCATGGTCAACCACGGGCTTACAAAGGGGGTGATTCTCTGTCCTACCAAGAAAACCATCATCGCCGAAGGAATCGCCACTCTTTTCTTCCGCAAAGTCTACAAACGCTTCGGACTATACGACAAAATCATATCAGATTGAGGCCCACAGTTTGCTTCTTCCTTTGCTAGAGAACTTGGAAAGGTTCTTGGATACAATCTCTCCTTATCTACTGCTTACCACCCTCAAACTGACGGAGAAACTGAGCGTGTCAACCAAGAAGTCGAGACCTACCTTCAGATTCTTTGTGGAGATAACCCCACCACATGGTCTGATCTGATCACTCAAGCGGAGTTCACTCACAATCATCACCCCCATTCTGTAACCAGGAAATCCCCCTTCTTCCTCATGATGGGATTCGAACCCTTCCCCTCCCAACCGTCATCGCCGAAACCAACCTTCCTGTGATTGAATCTCGACTCAAAACCCTTTTTGCTGCCCGAGACGAAGCCCTCGCCGCACATAAGCTCGCTCGACAAGTTATGTCTGCTAGAAATGGTAGAGGATTTGTCCTATTCTCCAAGGGAGACAAGGTCTGGCTCGAGGCCAAGAACCTCAAACGAGATCTCACCTCCAGAAAGTTTGCTCCGAAACGAGAAGGACCTTTTACCATCACTCAGGTCCTATCTCCCATCACCTATCAGCTGTGCCTCCCCAAAACATGGAGCATCCACAACGTGTTCCACGCCTCCCTCTTATCGCCCTATCCCGAAAACCCCGTACATGGTCTGAACTTTCCCGCTCCACCGCCTGATATTATTGAAGGCAAAGAAGAATTTGAAATACTACGGATCTTGTGTCACAAGGGTCCCCTTAACAACCATCTTTATCTGATCCAATGAAAAGGATACACGGCCAAAGAAGACACCTGGATCCCAGAATGAGAACTAAAACACGCCAAAACAGTCCTCCTTGTCTATAAGAAAGCCCATCCTATTGCATTCCCAAAAACAAACCCTTCATCTTAAACTAACACCGTCTCCTCATCATTTCTCAAAAATGTCTAGCTATGTTCCCTCTGATTCTATTTCTTCCGTATCTTCTGTTTCTGTTTCTCCACCTCCTTCTCTTTGTAATTCTCCTTCTCCTACCAGTCCTTTGGCTAGAGGTCATCTCCCTAGCCCTCTTAGTGGAAAACCTCTGGGTCCGGATGATCTCGCATCTCCTCCATCTTCTCCCACCACCCAGGGTCTAGACAACGAACCCGCTATCCCCTGGTGCACCGATTCTCCTCCCCTCCCAGTTCGCTCTAATGTGTATCATATACAAGCCATCAATGTTCCCCTCTATGCCAGTAAGCTAAGATCGGACGACGCCTCCACCAAAGCTTTGAATAAGCTTCGCCTCTATCTACATGATGCTTGCTACACCAAGAACATCTATGCCCATGCCGATGTTGACTCCCCTCTCCATTCCTTATATAACACCTATATCCACACTTCCCGCCTTAAAGGCATCGCCTCGAATTTACGAAACTTCCCCGACTTCCACTCCGCGTTTCTCTCCTCCCAGATTACTCTTGTTCAGAAGGCAGTTGCTGAACACCTCCTCTCTGCCATGCATCAACTCGGGATGACCAAGTTTGTCACTGACCTAGATCGATTTCTGGTTGAGATGACCGTCTATTTGACTCCCCTTACTATTCCCTCTTCCCCACCCGGCCTCTCTCGCCCTCCCCTCCATGTCCGCATCCCTGCTGAGATAGAAGCGGTCAGCCTGCAGGCGATTCTTCCCTTCCCAGTCGAAATACCTTTTGTCCCCTCACCACCTCCACCTGAGTCCCTTCTTGGATCTAAGGAAATCAAGGCAGTGGTCGAAGCCATCAAAGCAGTCCACAACTCGGTCTCAGTGACCAGTGATGACAATGAATACTTAGAGGATATTGATCCCGCTTATCAGTCCCCTCCTCCTTCCCCATCCGTCGCCTCAACTCCTTCTGCATCCTCCCTCCCTCCAACTGCCCAAGAGATTGCCGCTCTGAATTCGGCTGAGGCTAGGCTTGATAGGGAACTCAACCTCCTGGTAGACCAAACTCACAGGTTTTACCACAAAGCCTGCTTCACATGCAGACGTCTTAGCCACATCCGCATTGATTGCCCTCATTATGAATGCCCTCTCTGCCTTCAAACTGCCCCAGGACATTCTCAAGGAACCTGTCCCCTCAGATGTCGCCCTGCATGACCTTCTCCCTCTGCCTTCTCCTTGTCCTCATCATCCTCCCACTCCTCCTATCAATCCACGCAATCTGGCCGAGGTCGCACCAGGCCTTTTCGTCCTCCTCAAGGATCTACCTCATCTTATTGTGCTTGCCCTCATCCTATCCATCCTCCACTCATCGGTTATCCTCCTTTCCCAGACTATGACTATAATCAAGAAGGCATTTACAATGGCGAAGCGGATGCCAACATGTGCGATGAACACCCCTGGACGGGAATTGACTACTAGAACTTGGGTCGGTGACTCCAAGGCTACTAGGGGGATAATGTTACAACTGTCTCCTGAGCTCTCTCTATGTCTCTTTTCTCTCTCTCTTCACTTCACTTGTCGTCTTTACTTTGTCTTCACCTTGTATCATAGATCTCTAGTGATTTCCCATCTTGTTTCACATCACCAATTATCCGACATTCTCCTCTCCGAGTTATCCCTATCTCTATTCTTATCTTCTGACTCATGATGATATCGTTGCTTCATCAGCTATCTGTCAACATTCTTCTTCTGACTCATGATGATGCCTTTGCTTCATCATCCATCTGTCATGTATGATTAATCCTCCGCAGCTTCTTACTCATCCATACTGCGGATGATGTATCCCTTCCTCGTGATTCCATCACGTTCCATCTCGATAGTACTTAAGGACCGTCTTGTCATTTGTAAACCCTAAGAGAGCTACTTGGAATATCACCCAGTTCTCAGCCCATCTTCGAGTCCCTTCGATCCTCTGCCCTCTTGGGTGTTTCCTTAGTCCTTAGTCCTCGAGTGACGTGACTCTTCGTGAGCTCCTCCTTGATAAGTATACTTAGTCTTCAGGTCTCGCCAAGCGTTACGCTTGCTCAGCCAATTCTTTGTCTTAGCCTTCGCCCTCCAAGTCTACATCCAACCCTACCCAGGCCAGCTGTAACAATAGAGAGAATTGTCATAGTCGAGAGACTCTTCTTCCATGGACCATGTGTGCCGATGATGCTCCTGCCAAATGCAATTCCCTATCGTTGTATATATTCTCCAATTCTCAATGGATTAAGGGATGGAGTGTTGGGTGGAAGAAGTAGAAGACGAAGATCTGGAGCGACGCTTTCGTCGGGAGCAACTTGAAGGAGGAGGTACTACAATGGGACGACGACTGGGGCAGCGGTATTGGGGATGACTAGGGGCAGAAATATGACAGAGGAGGCATTGGTACTGTTCACAGTCGATCTTCTTATGGCCTCGTCGATGACAGACAAAGCAAGTGAGGGAAAAGTCTGAGTGGTCTGAAGTAAGGACTACTTCATTGCTATCCAAGACACTTCGTCGAGCATGACAGGCTAGATCTTCGTCTACCTGGGCAAGGTATCCCTTTTCTTTGGTGTGGAGAGGGGAAGAGCTGGTGGATGAGGTGGAAGGGATATCAACAGGAATGTTGACAGGAGAGTCGGGGATGAGGGCACCAGTGAGTCTATCAATGAGGGGGCGACGGGGTCGGCTGAGGAGGATATCTGCATGAATCATGACGTCTGGCATGCCCAGTTGGTCGAGAAGGGAGAGAAGGGCAGTGGACTGAGTTTGAGTGACTTTGGTTAAGAGGGTGATGAAGAGGCAGATGTAATTTTCTTCGGATGTCCTAAGGGGCTAAGGAGAGACTGTCTAAGGTGTTGCCAAAATGAAGAGTTTGGAGATAGCCTTGTCTGGCTAGGTCGAGGGAGAAGTCAGTGTTAAGGAGGTTTTCGAGAGAAGAGAGTTGAGAATCACAGAGTTGGGCATCAATGAGATAGAGGTTTCCTTCTTTGGAGACAGAGAGAAAGCGGTGAGCAAAGGGGAAGTCTGTGGGGGAGTTGGAGGAGTTGGAGTTCATGGTTATGGGAGATGTTTAGCGACAAGTGGATACTTGGTTGCTGGGAGAAAAAATAGAGGGGTGAGACTTTTTGTAAGCATTGAGGATTGTTTTGGCATGTTTGAGTTTGGTTTCAGGAACCCATGAGTCTTCTTTGGCCGAATAACCCTTCCATCGGATTAAGAAGTGGCGTTTTAGTGGAGTTCCTTTATGTTGTACAATCTTCTTGATTTCATGCTCTTCTTTGCCTTCTATAAGATCTGGAGGTAGTGATGGGAAGTTGGGGCCATAGATAGGGTTCTCGTGATAATAAGATAATAGGGAAGCATGGAACACATTGTAAATATGCCAAGTTTTGGGGAGGCGGAGTTTGTAGGTGATTGGGGATAAGACCTCAGTAATGGTGAAGGGTCCTTTTAATTTGGTTTCGAGTTTTGGAGAGGCTAGGGAGTGTCGTAGGTTTCTGGCCTCGAGCCAAACTTTGTCTTCTTTCTTAAAGAGTTTAAAGGTTTTAATAGAGCAAGCTTTTATTATCTGTTGAGTTAGTTCATGAGCAGCTAGGGCTTCATCTCGAGCAGCAGATAAGGTTTGTAATCTGGTTTCCACAGTGGGGATATTGGACTCGGCAATGACCAATGGGAAGGAACGGGGTTCATAGCCCATCATGAGAAAGAATGGTGATTTCCTTGTGACAGAGTGAGGGCGGTGATTGTGGGCGAATTCGGTATGAGAGATGTGTTCTGCCCATCCAGTGGGGTTATCATGGCAATAGATATGAAGAAATGTTTTGACTTCCTGGTTGACCCTTTCAGTTTCTCCATCGGTTTGGGGATGGTAGGCAGTGGATAGGAAAAGGGTGTATCCAATGAGTTTAGTAAGTTCCTTTGCGAAGGCAGAAGTGAATTGGGGGTCTTGATCTAAGATGATTTTGTCATAAAGGCCAAATTGAGTGTAGACCTTATAAAAGAAAAGGTTTGCTATCCCTTCTGTGGTGACGGTTTTCTTAGTTAGGCAAAGAATCACCCCCTTAGTAAGTTCATGGTCGACCACGACCAAGAGAGAATCAAAGCCATCAGATAGGAGGAGGTCAGTGACGAGATCACAAGAGATTTGTTGGAAGGGGCGGGAGAGAGGGGGGGAACAGTGGGGTGGATGTTAACTTTGTTTTGCTGGCAGGTTGCACATCTTTCAATATATTTTCTGACAAATTGGGCAAGGCCAGGCCACCAGAATTCTGAGGTGACGAGTTGACGGGTTTTGAGATATCCTGAGTGTCCAGCAGAAAGATGGTCATGAGATTGGATGACAATGGACTGTCGAAGGTTCAGGTCATTGGGCACATAGACCCGTCTGTGGTAGGTGAGGATTCCAGCATCAAATTTCCAGTCAGAGAGGTAAGAGCAGAATTTTGGGGGTAGGCTTCCCTCTATTACATGAAGGGAGTCTAGGACAAGGGGGTCAGATGAGGAGGAGAGTGCAATCTTATCAGAGAGGGTGGTGTCAATGAGGTTAACAAACAGGGAAGGTGGGAGAAGGGTGACATTGTCATTATCAACGTCAGCATCCGAGATGAGGTCTGGGCAACGTGAGAGGGCGTCCGGAGCCATGAGGAGTTTACTAGAGACATGGATGAGTTTGAGGTTGAAGTCAGCTATGTCCAGGAGCCAGTAAGCTTGACGACAATTCAACTTCTGAGGTTGTGGGAAGTAGGTGAAATTTTTGTGGTTGGTGTTACAGCTGGCCCGGGTAGGGTCGGATGTAGACTTGGAGGACTAAGGCTGAGATGGAGGATTGGCCAAGCAAGCGTAACGCTTGGTGAGACCCTAAGACTAAGTGTACTACGAGGAGGAACTCACGAAGAGTCGCATCACTCGAGGACTAGAGACTAAGGACTAATGACACACCCAAGAGGGCAGAGGATTGAAGGGACTTGAGGGTTGGCTGAGAACCAGGTGATATTCCAAGTAGCTCTAGCTTAGGGTTTACAATTGACAAGACAGTCCTTAAGTACTAAAGAGATGGAACATGATGGAATCGTGAGGAAGGGACACGTCATCCGCAGTATGGATGAGTAAGAAGCTGCGGAGGATTAATCATACATAACAGATGGATGATGAAGCAAAGGCATCATCATCATGAGTCAGAAGAAGAATGATGACAGATAGCTGATGAAGCAACGACGTCATCATGAGTCAGGAGATAAGAACAGAGATAGGGATAACTCAGAGAGGAGAATGTCGGATCATCGGCAATGTGAAACAAGATGGGAAATCACTAGAGATCTATGATACAAAGTGAAGACAAAGTAGAGGCGATAAGCGAAGCAGAAAGAGAGAGAGAAAAGACATAGTGTGAACTCCGGAGACAGTCGTAACATTACCCCCGTGTAGCCTTGGAGTCACTGACCCAAGCTTTAGTAGTCAATCCCTGTCCAAGAATGTTCGCCACACATGTTGGCATCCGCTTCGCCATTGTAAACGTCCTCTTGGTCGTAATCATAGTCTGGGAATGGGGAGCAACTGACAAGAGGAGGATGAATAAGAGGAGGGCGAACATGACAAGATGAGGTAGATCCTCGAGGAGGATGAAAAGGTCTGGTGTGACCTCGGCCGGATTGTGTAGAGTGATAAAAGGAGTGTGTCGTCTAAGGAGACAAGCTCCTTGTGGGTGTCCGGGAGCAGTTCTGAGGCAGAGGGGGCATTTGTAGTGGGGGCAATCGATGCGGACGTGGCTAAAACGTCTGCATGTGAAGCAGGCTTTGTGGTAAAACCTGTGAGTTTGATCTACCGGGAGGTCGAGTTCTCTATCAAGTCTTGCTTCCGCCGAGTTCATGATGGCTTCCTCTTGGGCATTCAATGGAAGAAAGGATGCTGAGGGGGTCGACGCGAGAGAGGGGGAAGGGGGAGGAGAGTGGTAGGCGGGATCAATGTTCTCCAGATGTTCCTTGTCGTCGCTGGTCACCGAGACTGAATTGTGGACCACCTTGATGGCGTCTACAGCTGCCTTGACTTCCTCAGACCCTAGAGGGGAAAGGTGGGGGTGGGGAGGGGATGTAAAGGGGAAGGGTTTCAGTGGGAAAAGGGAGGATTGCCTGCGGGCTGACTGCTTCTACTTCTGTGGGGATATGAACATGAAGAGGGGGATGAGGAAGGCTGGGAGGGGAGAAGGGAATAGTAAGAGGGGGTGGATAGAGGGTCATCTCAGCCAGAAAGCAATCGAGGTCAGTGACGAACTCCATCATCCTGAGTTGATATATGGTGGAAAGAAGGTGTTCATGAATCGCTCTATGGGTAAGGTCGATCTGGGAGGAGAGGAAGGCTGCATGAGAGTCGGACGAATTTCTTAGATTAGATGCGATGCCTCCAAGGCGAGAGGTGTGGATATAGGTGTTATATAGGGAGTGGAGAGGAGACTCGACATCGGCATAGGTGTAGATATCCTTGGTGTAACGAGCATCTTGCAGATAGGTATGAAGTTTCTGCAAATTCTCAGGAGAGGCATTATCTGTCCTCAGCTTGCTAGCATAGAGGGGGACATCGACGGCTTGTATATGATAGACGTTCAAGCGAGCAGGAAGGGGAGGAGAGTCGATGTGCCAGGGGATAGCAGGTTCATTGTCTAGAGTTTGGGTGGTAGGGGAGGAAAGAGGAGAGGAGAGATCGTCCGGACCTAGAGGTTTTCCACTAAGAGGGCTAGGGAGACACCCTCGAGCCAAAGAACTGGTAGAAGAAGGAGAATTATATAGAGAAGGAGGTGGGGAAAGAGAAACGGAAGATACAGAAGAAATAGAATCAGAGGGAACATAGCTGGACATTTTTGGGGAAAGACGAAGGGATGGTTTTTAGGATGAAGGGATTGTTTGGGAATGCAATAGGATGGGCTTTTTTATAGGCGAGGAGGGCTGTTTTGGCGTATTTTAGTTCTCATTCTGGAATCCAGGTGTCTTCTTCAGCTGTGTATCCTTTCCATCGGATCAGATAAAGACAGTTGTTATGGGGGCCCTTGTAATGCAAGATCTAAAGTATTTCAAACTCTTCTTCACCCTCAATAAGATCAGGAGGTGGGGCGGGGAAGTTTGGACTGTGTATGGGGTTTTCGCGATAGGGTGATAAGAGAGAGGTGTGGAACATGTTGTGGATGCTATATGTTTTAGGGAGGTGTAGCTGATAGGTGATGGGAGATAGGACCTGAGTGATGGTAAAAGGTCCTTCTCGTTTCGGAGCAAACTTTCTAGAGGTGAGATCTCATTTGAGGTTCTTGGCCTCGAGCCAGACCTTGTCTCCCTTGGAGAATGGAACAAATCCTCTACCATTTCTAGCAGACATAACTTGTCGAGCAAGTTCGTGTACAGCGAGGACTTTGTCTCGGGCAGCAGAAAGAGTTTTGAGTCAGGATTCAATTGCAGGGAGATTGGTTTCGGCAATGACAGTAGGGAGGGAACGGGGTTCGAATCCCATCATGAGGAAGAAGGGGGATTTCCCGGTTACAAAATGGAGGTGATGATTGTGAGCGAACTCCGCTTGAGTAATCAGATCTGACCACGTGGTGGGGTTATCTCCACAAAGGATCCAAAGGTAGGTCTTGACCTCTTGGTTGACACATTCAGTTTCTCTATCAGTTTGAAGATGATAAGCGGTAGACAAGGAGAGGTTGTATCTGAGGACCTTTCCGAGTTCTCTAATAAAGGAAGAGGCAAACTGTGGGCCTCGATCAGATATAATCTTGTCATATAGTCCGACGTGTTTGTAGACTTTATGGAAGAAAAGAGTGGTGATTCCTTCAGCAGTGATGGTTTTCTTGATGGGACAGAGAATCACCCCCTTTGTAAGCCCGTGGTCAACTATGACCAACAAGGAATCAAATCCGGAGGAAGAGGGAAGGTTGGTGATAAGATCACAAGAGATCCATTGGAAGGGACGGAAGGAGGTGGACTTAATTGGGGTGAGGGGAGGAGTGGTCGGGTGGGTGTTTGCCTTGCATTGCTGGCAAAGGGAACAACCCTCGATGTATTTACGAATGAAATGTGCAAGACTGGGCCACCAATATTCGGTTGCGACGGGCTGGTAGGTCTTAAGATAGCCAGGGTGACCGGCGGAGGGGTGGTAATGGGAACAAGCGACAACGTTGCGGTGAAGAGAGCCAGAATTAGGGATATAAACACAGTTTTGGTAGGTGAGGAGACCACCATCAACCTGCCAGTCAAAGAGATGAGAGCGGAAAGCAGGGGAAATAGTGCCATCAAGAGCTTGGAGGGTGTTGCGGACGAGGACATCATCACCAGAGGCGGAGGAAATGAGATCACATAGGGTAGTATCGATGACCCAAACGAAGAGAAATGAGGGAAGGAGGGTTACATCTTCATTGTCAGAGGAGATGGAGAGTTTATCGGGCCGGCGAGACAGGGCATCAGGTCTAGCAAGTGCAGATCCTGGGACATGAGTGAGTTTAAGGTCGAAGTCGGCAAGGTCAAGAAGCCAGCAAGCCTGACAACAGTTCAAATGTTGGGGACTATAGAAGAAGGTGAGATTTTTGTAGTCTGTAAAAACCTGGATGGAGAAAGGGGAACCACAAAGGTATTGATGCCAGGCTGTGAGGGCGCAAATGACGGCAAGGAGTTTCCAATCGTAGATGTTATAATTGCGTTCCACAGGGATGAAGGATTGGGAGAGATAGAAACATGGGTGCCAATTGCCATTGGAGTCGGTTTAGAGAAGGATTGCCCCAGTAGCGTCACAAGAGGCATTGGTGGTGATGGAAAATGGGGCGGAGAGATTGGGAAGACGGAGGACTGGTTTAGAAAGGAAGGATTGCTTGAGGCGGTCAAAAGATGATTGACAAGCGGTAGACCAGTCCCATGGTTTGTCCTTCTTAGTGAGGTCGATGAGGGGGCGGGCGATGTTGGAGTAATAATCAATGAAGCAACGGTAGAAATTAGCAAAACCTAAAAAGAAACGGACAGTTTTGATGGTGGTGGGGGTAGGCCAGGAAGTGATTCCGTCTAGTTTGACGGGGTCCATGGCAAGAGTACCAGGTTTGACAATCATCCCGAGGTATTTGACTTCAGCAGTGGCAAAGGTACATTTCTCAAGATGAAGATGGAGGTCCAACTCTGTCATCCGCTGGAGGACGTGCTTGGTATGCTTGGAATGAGTAGTGTCATCAGGGGAGAAGATCAGGAGATCATCCATGTAAATTACAAGCTATCCTTCAGCAATCATGTTACGGAAGGAGTCATTCATGAATTGCTGAAAAGTGGAGGGGGAGTTATTCATGCCAAAGAACATGACCGTAGGTTTGAAGAGGCCTTTATGAGTGATGAAGGCACCTTTCCATTGATCTCTGTCCTTGATATGGATGTTGTTATAGCTGTTGAGAATCATGGATTCTTTTTCGTTTCCATACCATGATTCCTAGTAGCGTTATTCTAACGTTACTGACTAGTTACCTAGTGTGACTTAGTCGTGACTCATTCGTGACTCACTATCGTGACTCATTCGATATGACTCACTTATCA
>JBBPOS010000578.1:0-17675 GCA_038091575.1 Leccinum subgranulosum
CATGTACTTGTAGTATAAATACTTGAATGCAGCAACCGAACAAGCCAGTCTTGTTCTGGTTGGATTCCCTCCATCCTATACAGTCCCCTTTCTATACAGTCGCGTTCGAGTTGAGGTGCCATAGTCCGTTAGGATTTAGGTTGCCTTCAGCTTGTGGGAACGATTGGTGTTACAGCTGGCCCAGATAGGGGCGGATGTAGACTTGGAGAGAAACAAAGACTAAAGACGAAGGACTGGTCGAGCAAGCATAACACCTGATGAGACCCTAAGATCAAAGATACTACAAGGAGGGTCTCCCAAAGAGCTGCGTCACTCAAAGACTAAGGGACTAAGTACACACCCGAGAGGGCAGAGGATTGAAGGGACTTCAGAGATGAAGGACTCGAGGAGTTGCTGAGAACAAGATGATATTTCAAGTAGCTCTAGCTTAGAGTTATAAATCGGTGAGACAGTCCTTAAGTACTACTGAGATGGAATGTGATGGAATTGCAAGGAAGGAATGCGTCATCTGCAGTATGGATGTGTAAGAAGCTGCAGAGGATTAATCATACAGTCATCAAATGATGACAGATGGATGATGAAGTAATGATGTCATCGTGAATTGAAAGATAAGAACAAAGATAGGAAAGAGTAGGAATAGAGATAGGGAAAAAACGGATCATCAGCGATGTGGAACAAGACACAAAATTGCCCTAGATCTATGATACAATGTGAAGATGAGACAAAGGCAATAAGCGAAGCAAAAAGAGAGAGAGAAAAGACACAGAGAGAACTCAGGAGACAATCATAACATTACCCCCCTTGTAGCCTTGGAGTCTCTGACCCAAGCTTTAGTAATTGTTTCCCATCCAGGGGTGTTCATCGCACATATTGGTGTCTGCTGCACTGTTGTAAACATCCTCTTGATCATAGTCGTATTCTGGGGATGGAGAGCGGTGGACAAGGGGAGGATGGATATGAGGAGGGCAAGTGCGACGAGATGAGGTAGATTCCCTAGGAGGACAAAAAGGTTTGGCAACACAGCCTTGTCCCGAGTGGGCAGAATGATAAGAGGAGCGAGATGAGGAAGAAGATGAAGAGGAGGTGGAGGGAGAGGGTTGTGGAGCACATCGTCTAAGGGGGCAAGCTCCTTGTGGATGCCCAGGGGCAGTTCTGAGGCAGAGGGGGCATTTGTAGTGGGGACAGTCGACATGGATGTGGCTGAGATGTCTACATGTAAAGCAGGCTTTGTAGTAGAACCTATGAGTTCAATCCACTGGGAGGTCGAGTTCCCTATCGAGTCTTGCTTCCGCTGATTTAATGATGGCTTCCTCTCGAGCGTTCAATGGAAGGAAGGATGCCGAGGAAGTTGACGCAAGAGAGGAAGAGGAGGGAGGGGGCTGGTAAGCTGGATCAAAGTTCTCCAGATGTTCCTCATCGTCGCTGGTCACTGAGACTGAATTATGGACTGCCTCAATTGTGTCTACTGCCGCCTTGATCTTCTCAGATCCGAGTGGAGAGGATGGGGGTGGAGAAAGGATAAAGAGAGAAGGCATCTCAGAGGGAAAGGGGAGGGTTGTCTGTGGACTGACTGCTTCTACTTCAGCAGGGAAGTGGACGTGGAGAGGGAGACAAGGAAGGCTGGGAGGGAAGGAGGAAATAGTAAGGAGGGGTGAGTAAACTCAGCCAGAAAGCAATCGAGGTCAGTGACAAACTCAGTCATCCCGAGCTGATGCATGGTGGAGAGGAGATGTTTATTGACCGCTTTGTGGATAAGGATGATCTGGGAGGAGAGGAATGCTGCATGAGAGTCAAATGAATTTTTTAAATTGGAAGCAATGCCTCCAAGGCGAGAGGTGTGCATGTAAGCATTATATAGGGAATGAAGAGGGGATTCGATGTCTATGTAGGCATAGATATCCTTGGTATAGCGAGCGTCTTGTAGATAGGTGCGGAGTTTCTGCAGATCCTCAGGAGAGGCGTCATCTGTCCTCAGCTTGCTGGCATAGAGGGGAACATCAACAGCTTGTATATGATATATGTTAGAGCGAGCCGGAAGTGGAGGGGAGTCAATGCACCATGGGATAGCGGGTTCATTATCTAGAGTCTGGATGGTGGGAGAGGAAGGAGGGGACTCGAGATCACTCGGACCCAGAGGTTTTCCACTAAGAGGACTAGGGAGATGACCTCAAGCCAAAGAACTGGTAGGAGAAGGAGAACAGCACAAAGAGGGGGGTGGGGAAAGAGAAACAGAAGATATGGAAGAAATTGAGTCAGAAGGGACATAGCTAGACATTTGGCATGAAGGGGAGAGAATGGTGTTAGGATGAAAGGTTGTTTTGGAGGAAGCGACAGGATGGAGCTTTTTATAAGCAAGGAGGATTGTTTTGGCATGTTTCAGTTCTCGTTCGGGGATCCAGGTATCTTCTTCAGCCATGTATCCTTTCCATCAGATCAGATAAAGGTGGTTATTAAGGGGGCCCTTGTAATGAATGATCCAAAGTATTTCAAATTCCTCTTTGCCTTCAATAAGGTCAGGAGGTGGGGTGGGGAAGTTCAGACCATGTACAGGGTTTTCACGATAGGGCGATAAGAGGGAGGTGTGAAACATGTTGTGGATGTTCCATGTTTTAGGGAGGCGTAGCTGATAGGTGATGGGGGATAAGACCTGAGTGATGGTAAAAGGTCCTTCTTGTTTCGGAGCAAACTTCCTAGAGGTAAGGTTTCATTTGAGGTTCTTGGCTTCTAGCCAGACCTTGTCTCCCTTGGAGAATGGGATGAATCCTCTGCCGTTTCTGGCAGACATGACTTGTTGAGCGAGCTCATGTGCGGTGAAGGCTTTATCTCAAGCGGCAGAAAGGTTTTTGAGTTGGGATTTGATTGCAGGGAGATTGGTTTCAGCAATGACAGTAGGGAGGAGTCGGGGTTCAAATCCCATCATGAGAAAGAAAGGGGATTTCCCAGTTACAGAATGGGGGCAATGATTGTAAGCGAACTCCACTTGGGTGATTAGATCGGAACATGTGGTGGGGTTATCTCTGCAAAGGATCCGAAGGTAGGTCTCGACCTCTTGGTTGACGCGTTCAGTTTCTCCATCTGTCTGGAGGTGGTAGGCAGTGGAGAGGGAGAGGTTGTATTCAAGGACCTTTCCGAGTTCTCTGGCAAAGAAAGAGGCAAACTGTGGGCCTTGATCAGATATGATTTTGTCATATAATCCAAAGTGTTTGTAGACTTTGTAAAAGAAAAGAGTGGCTATCAATTACCCCCTTTGTAAGCCCATGGTTGACCACAACCAACAAGGAGTCAAATCCGGAGGAGGAGGGAAGGTCGGTGATAAGGTCACAAGAGATTTGCTGGAAAGGGCAGGAGGCGGTGGATTTAATCGGGGTGAGGGGGGAAACAGTTGGGTGGGTGTTTGCTTTGCATTGCTGGCAAAGGGAACACCCTTCCACGTATTTACAAATGAACTGTGCAAGGCCAGGCCACCAATACTCAGTGGTGACAAGTTGGCAGGTTTTAAGATAACCGGGATGACCAGCAGAGGGATGGTCATGGGAACGAGCGACAATGTCACAACAAAGAGAGCCAAAATCAGGGATATAAACACGGTGTTGGTAGGTGAGGAGGCCACCATCAACCTGCCAGTCAGAAAGACGAGAGTGGAAGGCAGGGGGAATAGTGCCATTGAGGGCTTGGAGGGCATTGCAGATGAGGACATTATCACCGGAGGCAGAGGAGATGAGATCATGTAGGGTAGCATCGATGACCCGGACAAAGAGAGATGGAAGAAGGAGAGTGACATCTTCATTATCCAGGGAGAGGGAGATTTTGTCTGGTTGGCGAGAAAGGGCATCCGGACTGGCAAGCGCCAATCCCGGGACATGGGTGATTTTAAGGTTGAAGTCAGCGAGATCAAGGAGCCAATGAGCTTGGTGGCGATTCAAATGTTGAGGGCTGCAGAAAAAGGTGAGTTTTTTGTGATCTGTAAAAACTTGGACCGGGAAAGGGGATCCACGAAGGTATTGGTGCCAGGCTTTAAGGAAATGGATGACTGCAAGTAGTTCCCGACCATAGATGTCATAGTTATGTTCCGCAGGAATAAAGGATTGGGAGAGATAGGAACATGGATGCCAGTCACTATTGGAGTTAGTTTGGAAGAGGATTGCTCCAGTGGCATCGCGAGAGGCATCAATGGTGATGGCAAATGGGGCAGAGAGATCTGGAAGGCGGAGGACTGGTTTGGAAAGGAAGGACTGTTTGAGTTGGTCAAAAGATGATTGACAGGCAGCGGACCATTCTCATGGTTTGTCCTTCTTAGTAAGGTTGATAAGGGGACGGGCGATGTCAGAATAGTGGTCAATGAAGCATTGATAGAAATTGGCAAAACCTAGAAAGGATCAGACTGTTTTGACTGTAGTGGGGGTTGGCCAGAAGGTGATTCCGTCCATTTTAACGGGGTCCATGGCGAGAGTACTGGGCTTTACGATCATTCCGAGGTATTTGACTTCAGCAGTGGCAAAGTTACACTTTTCCAGGTGAAGATGGAAATCCAGCTCCATCATCCTTTGGAGGATGTGCTTGGTGTATTCAAAGTGGGAAACATCATTGGGAGAGAAGATTAGGAGGTCATCCATATAGATTACGAGCCATCCCTCAGCTATCATGTCTCAGAAGGAGTCATTCATGAATCTTTGGAAGTGGAAGGAGAGTTGTTCATGCCGAAGAACATAACCATAGGTTCAAAGAGGCCCTTGTGAGTAATGAAGGCACCTTTCCATTGATCTCCTTCTTTGATGCGGACATTGTTATAACCCCACCGAACATCAAATTTGGTGAAGACTTTAGCTCCTTTGAGCTTATCAATAAGGTCTGAGACGAGGGGAAGGGGGTAGGCATTGCAGGTGGTATGGGAGTTGAGATATTGATAGTCTTGGCATGGATGAAGTTTTCCATCCTTCTTTTTCATGAAGAAGAAAGAGGAGGCTTGGGGGGATTTGGAGGGTCTAATTATTCTGCTATGAAGGTTTTCTTCTAGGAAGGATTCCGTGGCCTTCTGCTCATCGGGTGAGAGGGGATATACCTTCCTAATTTTAGGGATGAAGGTTTCATCAAGATTTATTGCATGATCATATGGGCAAGAAGGTGGGAGACATGAGGAAACTTCTTCAGAAAAGACGGACGAGAAAGCAGCATATTCCGAGGGGAGGGTGGTTTTGGATTTAGATTTTTCCGCTTCAACTGTGAGGTTGGTAGCGGTGGTAAGATGAGAAACTAGGGGAGATCCTTTAGGAATAAAATGAGAACCACATCTCATTACTTGGCAGAGGACTCTGTTGACAGTAGCCCTTTCGAGGAATTGGAACTCGGTCTCAAACCCAAGAAAACGATAGAGCTTCCTGTTGTGAGTAGGGTAGACTTCAATGTGGCAGGGTGGTTTGGTTTTCGAGGGAGTGCTCGGGGTAGGCCGAGGGAAGTGGGCATTGTGTCATTTGAGGTCTATGACATATAGATGGTATAGATCTGCAGATTGATCTACAGACTCAGGGATGGTGAGGGTTTGTTTGTCCCAGTCGATCATGGGGTTGGCATTCCTCAGCCATGGAAGATCTAGGATAATGTTCTTGTTTCCACAATCCATGATATAGAAGGTAACTTTTTGATTGACTTTCCCAATGTCTATGAAGAGGGTGGTGGAGAAGAGGATGTTGCCTTTTCGGTTGGTGGATTGATCGACGTTACGGACTCTAATGGGTATGGGGAGGCATTCCCAAGGGAGGTTATGTTTCCGGACGAAGGCCCAGTCGATGCATGAGATTTCCGCACCACTGTCGATGAGGGCGGAGGTGTCGACAACTGTAAGGGAGTGCGAGGGAGTTACTAGTGAGATGGGGATTTTCATTGCTTTAGACAATGAGGGTACTAGTACAGGTGCACACATAGTGGTAGGAGAACCTTGCGTCGAACAAGGTCTCCTTTTCAAACATCCAGAGAGAAAGAGGCTTTTCCTACAACCTTTTCACCGTCATCATCATATTTGATTTCTTCTAGGTTGGGAAAATTCTCTTCTTCGGCCTTAGCGACCTTCCTGGTTGTTCCTTTGAATGAAGAAGAGTTGGTCGAGAATGTGGAACAAGAGGTGTCATTATGTCCCACTTTCCTGCAGTGAAGGCAGAGTCTCTGTTTGAAACATTGTTCCCTCTCTGAAGGGGTGAGTTTAGGGATGCAGACAGCGTCAACATCCATAGCATTAGGGTCTCATTCCTTGGTAGAGGTGGAGTGGGTAGGGGTAAAGGGGTTGACGAACAAACGTCCTTTGTACTGCTGGGAGGTAAAGAAAGCTTGACGTTGTTGGTCATCAATCCTCTGAGTATGAGAGTACCATTTGGCAATGGTGGTGGGGGCTTTCTCCATGAGGTAGATCTTTCCAGATAAGGAAGGAGGAATGCCTGAGGAGAAGTAGTGGCAAAGGGTAGATTCTTTGGTCACCCTGGAAGTGGCGACGTTGCTTTGAAATTGGGAGATATATTGAGTGAGAGACATAGAGTATTTTCCAGGAGATTTCTCGATCATCCTTTGGGTGGTTAATCAGGCAAGGGTGTTAGCTGCGGAGTTGGAGTGTTTGAAGCTCACTTTGAATTTTTTGACGAAATCCGCCCAAGTTCCTAAGCTAGTCTTCCCTGCATCAATGTATTTAGCAGTGTAGGTATCTGCCCAGGTAGTGGTGTTTCCTAATTTCATAAAGGAGAGGGCATAGCAGACCTTTCTATTGTCGGTGTTATAGATCTCTTCATTGATAAGCAAGTATCTAGATATTGATTGCAACCAGGGTAGAGCATTTTTGTAACTGCCATTATAGGGTTCTGGTGGGGATATGTGAAGTTCGACTAGTTTGGACATAGTGGTGGGAGGAGATCGGGGTCTAGGTGCTAGGATGGGACTCTGGAGAGCAAAGATATTTCTGCTAGGGGTGTAAGGGGAAGGGGAAGGGGGAGTGGGGGCTCGAGGGAGGACTAAGCTAGATGAGAGCTGGTGGGCAAGTTCTGTGTTGAGGGAAAGGTTTTCTTCCTGTTCTTCATTGGATAGAAGGGGAAGATCTAAGTCTGTTTTGTCCTCATCACTAGAGCATTGTGGAGGAATGTCTGGGAAGTCTAGGGTTGGGGTTTCTCCTCTCTAGGAAGAGGTGGACAAAGAATGCTGATGGGACAAAGTGGCTAAAGGGTTTCGAGAGATGGAGGGAGTGTTCTGCTCCGGTCTTCAGTAGGGTGTCCGAGACGTAATGGTAAGGGCAGTTCACAGCGATGGTGACCGCAAAGACAAGCTAGAGCTTTTGTTACAGCTGGCCCGGGGATGTAGACTTGGAGGGAAATAAAGACTAAAGGTGAAGGACTGGTTAAGCAAGCATAACACCTGGTGAGACCCTAAGACTAAGGATACTATGAGGAGGGTCTCACAAAGAGCTGTGTCACTCAAAGACTAAGGGACTAAGTACACACCCGAGAGGGAAGAGGATCGAAGGAACTTCAGAGATGAAGGATTCAAGGAGTTGCTGAGAACAAGGTGATATTCCAAGTAGCTCTAGCTTAGGGTTACAAATTGGTGAGACAGTCCTTAAGTACTACTGAGATGGAATGTGATGGAATTGCTAGGAAGGGATGCGTCATCCGCAGTATGGATGTGTAAGAAGCTGCAGAGGATTAATCATACAGTCATCAAATGATGACAGATGGATGATGAAGCAATGACGTCATCATGAATCAAAAGATAAGAACAAAGATAGGAAAGAGTAGGAATAGAGATAGGGAAGAAACAGATCATCAGTGATGTGGAACAAGACATGAAATTGCCCCAGATCTATGATACAATGTGAAGATGAGACAAAGGCGATAAGTGAAGCAAAAAGAAAGAGAGAAAAGACATAGAGAGAACTCAGGAGACAATCATAACACAGTGAGGTGGGACCCAGTTATTTGAAAGCGCCACTAGGTTGCCATTTATGTGGAGCAGTAGACGATGAGGATGGTTGGGGGTATGAGGTGTGCACACTGTGGGCGGGTGGAGCACGGATGAGCGCGAGGGCTGAGCAAAGTTGTTGCTTTGCCTGTAGTATGTGCAGGAATGAAGGACAGGTGCATGGTGGCATTGAGCCCATGTGGTAACAAGGGTAAACAAGGGTGTGGAGCCCAGTGTTATTCATTGTGAAGACAGAACCGGGACCAATAGAGGTGCAACCAATAATGGCCAGTATAAAATGGTTGGTTGGCATGAAGCCAAAAGAAAAGGAGGGGGGACTCGGAAAGAAAAGTGGATAGGGGTAGGGTACAATGATGAGAAGGAGACGGTGGATGAAAGAAAAGATACTCGCCTGTAGGGCTTCTTCTCTTAAAGCTTTGTTGGATTTGTGGAGCACATCGTCCCGGATTTCCTTGATCATATCCGTGCTAATTGGAACGAGGTCGAAGGATTCGGGTGTGCCTAGCAAGTTATGCCAGTGGCGCCTGGCAGTGTCTTGATAGACGATGAGGGCATGTTTACCATATTCATTCAGGTTGTGGTGGTAAGGGTAAGTGCTGAGCTTTAGCCACATGTTCAGGTGCGATTGGACACATTCCTCCTTCCAGCTGCTTTCATGCATGGCTTGGATAAGGCGGGGGACTGCCTCATCAAACTCCGCCCAGGTCAAGTCCTTGTCTGGAATGACCGTGTCCTTGGTTTTGAATGCAGTGACTGGGATGAAAGTGTGATGGCTGTCCTCGTCGCATGTAAGAGTGAGTGCATCATCGTCCATTGACTGGGTAGAGGCTTCCGCTTCTGCTAGACCCTTGTTGGTGAAATAGTATAGCTCTACATTAGAAGTTCTCATAACGCATGACCTCATAATGCATAATTCTTGTTTTGCATGAAGTTTGGGCTGGGACGAGGTTGGGCGGGCTATAAAAGTCATGATTTTTGCTTATCGCATAATGCATAAGGGTTTGGGGGTGATTATACATTATTAGATTGTAGATCATTGTGTCCGGGCCAGCTTATTAAGCATGGATGGGAAAATTTCCAGTCGGCATCAGTGCTTCTTTGCTTCTGTTCCCATGCCTGCCGCCCCGAAAATCTCACAGCTCAAATGCAAGCCTCACACTGAGCATGCTGTGTACAAAACCCACAAGCCCCAAGTATCTACAAACAAGGACATGCCAAAAAGCTCAGCCCAGCCTTTGCATCCCAAAAGAAAGAGCAACCTTACTGTCTGTGACTGGATGACTGTTATTGAATATGTGAAAGTACACCCTGATGCTTCTCAGAATTCAGTTGTTCAGTATTTTAAGACTTGCCCAGATGGTATCCTTATTTTTGATCAGTCAACACTTTCTCACCGACTTCAAAACCAAGAGAAGCTTGAGGGGTTTGTAAATGCATATCCTAATGCATTATCCATGAAAGTGATGAAATGGCAATGCATTGTCACTCGACCTGATGTTGAACAGGCCGTATTTCTATGGCTCAGGCACATGGAAGAGAAACGAGAGAGTGTCAATGGTCCAATGCTTGTTGCTAAGAGGGCGAAGTTTGAGAAGAGCCTGGGTGTCCCGGAGGATGAGCGGTTGAAGGATGACAGATGGATTCCAAAATTCAAAAAGGCCTATGGTATCAAGGAATATTGTAGACATGGCGAGGCAGCATCTGTTGACTTAGCAGCAGTCAAAGCTGAACAAGCACGTCTCAAGACTGTCTTGGCCAAGTATGCACCACAAGACCATTTCAACTTTGATGAAACAAGTCTATTTGCTGTGTATGCCCTGTAGACATTTTCTGTACCGTGCACAATGTCTAATCACTCCTCTTGTGCTCCATCTGATTGTGGTCTTGCGACACAGCAGATGAGTGGAAAGAAAAGGGACAAGTTCTGGATCACATTAAGACTTGCTTGTCATTGCAGGAGGTATATTCTCAGTTTTGTTTAAGGATCACTTTTTAATGATTGATATCTTGCACTTTGAATAGGAGGTGCATACTATATTTTCTGTCAGATCATTACTGTTCTATTTACTAATTGTTCTATAATTTCAAGGCTGCAAGTTTTTTTTTAAATCTCATGCTACTCACATTTAACTTCTCACACTATTTTATTACCTATGGCAGGATATAAGTTTATTCTTATTTTTATATTTGATAATCCAATTATATTCATGTCAGTCTGTAAGTGTTCACCTCATCTATCAACTTGTGACCATATCCATATCTCATCTTCATTTGTAGATGGTGAAATCTCTTTCATTAAATCTCTTTCTACATTTTCATATAATTTGTTATGATCAGATCATTTACAACATGACAGTGTGTGGATTCATTCTATTACCCCTGTGTAGTATAACATTTTATTATCAGTCCAATATCAATTTGAGTCAATCTTTCCTTCTGGACTCCCTTAGTATGGTAAATTTATGATTCATTCTACTTTATATCTTGGTAAAGTTGAAAATTATAGCAGATCCATAATACTTGGTGGCAAATTCTTCTCAATGCCATTGGTATATTGTTTTTTCTCTTCTGAAGATTCTTATCAACATATATATTGCATTACTTATGTATTTATAGATATAATCCTTGTTCTGGAGCATTCTTTTTATCTTTTCCATGAAAAAGATCCTCAGCCACTCCAATCTGCTGTTGAAAAATACAAGACATCAAACACACATGCACATGTGAAGGTAGCCATGAAAGAAGTTTTCCATCAATATGGCAAAGAATCAAAGATTGAAATGATTGAAATGATCTTGAATGTAGTTCTTCAGAATCGGATGAGTATGTAAAGCATATCATATCTGTAATATATTATTCAATAACCATTAATTTGTAGCACTGTAATGATTCAAGGACTCTTCAGGAAATTAGAACAAGTTGTTGACAAGTAGATGAGAAAAGGAAACAAAATTGGTTTTTAAAACAGGGTATCTATAGAAATGTACCCAGTCAAGACTTATGTGATGCCACATATTAAATGTTTGTTTGGAGACATACAGCACAATCAACACAATACAATATGACACCATTCCTAGAGTAAGTGTTACTCTGTCCTGATTTACTTGTCCAAAAATTTATTATTCCTGAAACTTGACAAAATCAGACCACAATCTGAGTTTTATGGCAAGAAAAAAAAAGCATATAGGAAGTATTCAAGATATCTCCTCCAACCAACTGTGGTCACTCTACACATTACTACAGTGCAATGCATCACATCACAGTAGTTCATTTGGCAGGAAACAATGACAAACAGTCAAATATGATGTGTAGCATAGAATAGACTGGAGAAAAGCAATTCCAAGCTTGGAAGAACTAGTCTGGAGCATGGGAAACTGGACCAGAACATCAGAATAATAGTAAAAGAGTTGGAACAAGGAGGAGTGCTCAGGCAGTGAGGAGAGACTTGAAGGACATGTCTGAATGGTAAAAATGGATGGTAAAGACATAACTACTACAAATGAAGCATAAATAAACTGCAAATAAGACTAAAAATGAAAGGGGAGTAGGGAAATAGTGAAAACAAAGCATTTTATTCTGTGTGTTGAGAGTGTGGGAAAAGCAGACTGGACTAGCAGTGACTTGGAATGGGGTTGGACTGGAGCAGAGTAGTGCAGGAGTCGGGGTATAAATGGGAGTGATGGAAAGGTTCATGATGATGCTCCGAAAATGACAAGATGTAAATTGTGCATTAAGGAATGTGCAAGAGAGTGGTGAAGTTGATGATGCCCCCCCTCCCCCCCCCTCAATGCCCTCATTTTTTATAATGCTCTGGAAATGACAGAGAGTGAGTTGTGTATTGTGGAATGTACCAGAGAATGGTGATGCTGATCATGCCATACCCATGCTGTATGATGTGGTGGAAATGACAGGCAGTGAGTTGTACATTATTGAATGTGACACACAGTTGTGATTCTGGTGATGCAATGTCCACTCATTCTTCATGATGCTCTGGAAATGTTATGAACCTCAGTTCACAATCTAGCTTTTCCACTAGTCTCGCATTGCTTGTGTCTACCCTCTGACTTTCCCCCCTCCTAGTCTTCTCCCCTTTCATTGCCGACGAGTACTTATTGACTGGTCACATGACTTGTATGTGATCATGGGACTTGTCATTTCCCTTTATAGTTATATCCGATTGGGCCTTCATCTTCATTGCCTACCCAATTCAATCTCCTGATCTCATCACCAATTGATCTTGTATCTTGATAGATCCCAATCGTATCTTGGACTTACTTCATTTATCTATAGATCTGCCATGCCTCGCGGTCCCTGGCCTTTTTTCCACCTTCTCATGGTAGGCAGTGCTGCCACATCTCATGCCCCTTGCATGAAGCTGCCACACCATGTTCATTGACTTCTTACATAGCCTTTAATTAGTCTCGATATAGCTATTAGTGTACCAGAGCCGGCCCTCATGTGGTCCGTGCTCATAGTAGAACACTATATAATATATGGCCAGCAGAACCTGACTTTCCAGTCTTGTTCTTCTCGGCACTGGATCTAAACTTCCTGCTGTGAATTGAGCTTTGCTCACTTCTCCTCTTTATCATCGAGATCTAGTGCGCAGTAACTCATAAATCCACAGAGCGACATATAGGCAAGTAAACCTGTACTTGCATACTTTATTCACTCCTTTGCCTCCATCTCGAAGCTCTCCGCATTGTGTCATTCTCAGGAAATGACAGGCAGTGAGTTGTGCATTATAGAATGTACCAGAGAGTTGTGATGCTGATGATGTCATGTCCACTCATTATTCTTTATGCTCGGGAAATCACAGGATATGATTTGTGCATGGTGGAATTTGGCAGAGAGTGGTAATGCTAAAGCTTCCATAACCACTCATTCTTCATGCTCTGAACATGCCAGTTTGTCAGTTGTGCATTATTGAACATGCAAGAGTGTGGTGATGCTGATGATTTCATGCTCACTCATTCTTCATGATCCTCTGGAAATGACAAGAAGTGAGTTGTGCTGCTTGTGCATTGTGGAATGTGCCAGATGGTGGTGATGCTGATCATGCCATGTCCCCTCATTCTTCATGATTCTCTGAAAATGACAGGAAGTGAGTTGTGCACAATGTATGAAATGTGCCAGAGAGTGGTGATGCTGATGATGGCATGTCTACTCATTCTTCACAATGCTCTGCAAATCACAGCAAGCCAGTTCTACATTAGAGAATATTCCAGACAGTGGTGATGCTGATGATACCATTTTCAATCATTCTTCATGATGCTCTGGAAATGACAGTGAGTGAGTTGTGCATTGTGCATTGTGCATTGTGCCAGATGGTGGTGATGCTGATTATGCCATGTACACCCATTCTTCATGATGCTCTTGAAATGACAGGATGTGAGTTGTGCACAATCAGTGGAATGTGCCAGACAGTGGTGATGCTGATGATGCGATGTCCACTCATTCTTTATGATGCTCTGGAAATGACAGAGAGTGAGTTGTGCATTGTGGAATGTTGAATGTGGCAGAGAGTGGTGATGCTGATCATGTCATGTCCACTCATTCTTTATGATGCTCTGAAAATGACAGGAAGTGAATTTTTATTCTGGAATGCCCTTAACAATTACCTCCAATTCTTATGATGCCATTTACTTTTTTTTTGCTTTGGACTTGGACCTCACAGTTTGTGAATTTTGCATTATGGAATGATACCATGTTCTAATTCCAATGTCAAAATGTCAGGTGGTAAGTTATGTATAGTATCTCTCCACTCATTTATTTTTCCATCTCATATTTTCAGACAGTATGTCATTTCTTTTGTGTTTTCCAATTGTTATTTAACTTACTTATGCCTGATTTCTTTAGCTGGTAAGCTAGCTATTATTATTTTACTCAGATTACATTCATCATTTTGTATTGAAATAATACCAGAGTGTGAGTTACAGTTCACCATTTACCTGCATGGTATATTCTCTGTCTTGTTACGGATCACTTATTAATGATGGATGTCTGGCACTTCAGATAGGTGGTACATAACCCATTTTTATTAGATCTTTACTGTTTTATTTACTAATTGCTCTATAATTTCAAGGCTGTAAGTTTCTTTTTGAAATCACATGCCATGTAAAATTTCAATCACATTGTTTCATTACCTGCAGGATGTAAGTTTGTTGTTATTTTTCTATTTAAGAAACTTACAAATTGAATTTACAATCCAATCATATTTGTGTTAGTCTGTAAGTGTTTATCAAATCCATAAACTTGTGACCATATCTCATTTTCATTTGTAAACAGTAACACTCTTTCATCAATTTTCTTACTATATTTTGATATATTTTGATATGATTAGATGATTCACAACAAGACAGTATGTGGATTCAACTCTACTACCTTTTATATGTATATGACATTCTATTATTCAGTCCAATATTGATCTGAGTCAATCTTTCCTTCTGGACCCTCATAGTGTGGTTGAAGGCGACCTCTAGACACTATACAGCATCTGGCACACCTAACACTAAACACAAGCTAAAGGGGAGGACAGTCGTTGCTAGAGGGAATCCAACGAGAACAAGACTAGCTTGTTCTGTTGGTTGCATTCATGTTTTATACTACAATACTTGGTCCGTGCTACAGAGGCTATACTACAATGCAACTAAGGCATGTATCAACACAGCCATTTAGTATTACTAGGGATAGATATATTTAGTGAACGTGGATGCCATGTGCGTGACTGTGAACTGCGCATTTGGGTACTATGCCTGAATGCGCAGATCAAGACTCATAGGAGTCACGCATTTAGGGAGTGTGCCGGAATGCGTGAAAAGCTACCCTCATAGATACGAAGTGCGAGAGGGTTGAAATGAAGTAGGGATGTGAGTATTTAGGCACTATGCCAGAATGTGCAGATCAGGAGTGAAAAATAGAGGAGGTTTGTAACATCACCCCCATTTTATTCCTCAGATTCCAGATGAGGAGAGTCGGGAGATCCGTTGGTATAGTTTATGCAGGGCTGGAACAATCCATCAAAGACCTCCCGGGTCATGCATAATTTCCTCGGCACGGCCAGTCGTTTCTCATGAAAAATTTTGATCGCCCCCTGCACGTTCTTTAAGGCAGAGGCTGGCTCCCAAGTGTAGTCTGACTCATCATAACCTTTCCAATGTACCAGATATTGGAATCCCCGTCTGATGGGGCGTGAGTCTACTATGAATTCGACTTCAAATTCTTCGGTTCCTTCATCTCCTATGAGGAGGGGGCCGGGACGGTCTACCAGTTGTCCTGCAAGGGGTTCGAGGTAGGGTTTGACACGTGAAATATTCACTATGTCACGAGCACGGCTTCCTTTTGGTAAGAGGAGCTTAACCGCATTAGAGCCAAATAGTTCCATAATCTAGTATGGTCTGATCCATCTTTCTGTCAACTTTGGTGAGGGTCAAGAGGAACCGAGGTCCAAATGCTCAGTGGAGAGCTACA
Source organism: Leccinum subgranulosum (assembly GCA_038091575.1). Lineage (NCBI taxonomy): Eukaryota > Fungi > Basidiomycota > Agaricomycetes > Boletales > Boletaceae > Leccinum > Leccinum subgranulosum. The sequence goes on from JBBPOS010000578.1 coordinate 15,421, forward strand.
CCATGTTGCCTATCTGGTAGGGAGGGGCAGTGGATCTATGTTTATCCGCTTGGGATTTCATTCATTCACGCATTCTCTCGAGTGCTTCCTTGGCTTTTGTAAGGGAAGTCTTCATTGACTCGGCGAATGCTGCAGCTGCTGGAGCTTTGGCGACGCAAGGTTCAAAGCCAAGACGGGGTTCAAATGTCTTGGTGAGGGCAAAGGGTGCAAATCCAGTGGCTGAGGATTGTGTGTTATTAAAGTTAAACTGGGTGATGGCAAGCTATTCAGCCCATTGATCCTGTTTTTCTGCTATAAAGAGACAGAGGTACTGTTGTAACTCACAATTGGTTTGCTCTGTTTGTCCATCGGTTTGAGGGTGATAGGCAGTAGACATCTTCTTTTCAATTTTTAATAACTTTAGCAGGTCATGTATCATCTGGGATGCAAACTGTGGGCCTCAGTCCAAGATAAGGGAATCTGGAAGTCCATGATGCTTCCATACATAATCTCTATACAGCTCGGCTGTTCCTTGTGACGTAATGGTTTTATGTGTGGGAATAAAAGCTGCTTCTTTCGAGAATCAATCTACGACCACTAATATGGCATCAAAACCATGACTAAGTGGGAGTCTGGTGATGAAATCTGCACTAATACTTTTCCAGGGTCCCTCAGAAACCAGTAATGGTTGTAGTTGTCCTGCCGGAGGTCGGTTTGTAGGTTTCATGCGGGTGCAGCATTCACATGATTTGCAATATTGTTCGACTTGCGAATGGGATCCAGGCCAGGAGTAGTAGCATTGAATTAATTCAAGCATCTTATTGAGTTCTTTGTGACCAGCTATCAAGTGATCGTGGAACTGGGTGATGACAGCTTGCTGATATTGAATCGGGACCCAGATCTTTTCCTTATAGTGCCATAGTCCTTCACAGAGGACAGATCCATCTGGAGATTCGACCTCCTCATGTGTCTTCTTTATTTTATCAAAAAGATTGCTTTCAGCGATATACATAGCACACACGGGAACTAGGAATGAACACTGTCTCTTTATTGTCCTTTTCTATTCCCACAGCATGATCCTCTCTTCTAGAGAGGGCGTCGGCTTTTCCCATCAAGGTACCAGGCTTGTTTATTAACAAGTAATCAAATCGGGAGAGGTACTGGGCCCATCTTGCTTGTCGGCAATTCAAATCTTGTGATTTCATAAAATACTGGAGATTTTTGTGATCTGTCCAGATCTCGAATGAGTGCCTAGCTCCTTCTAGATGATGATGCCATTGCTCTAAGGCGAGAATGATGGCTAGCATTTCTTTATCGGCGATGGGATAATTACGTTGTTCTGGAGTCATAGAATGTGACATGAATGCTACCGGGTGCACTTATCATCTTTCAGGGATGAGAGGACTGCCCCTGTCGCAAAGTCCAATGCATTGCATTCAATACAATGGGGAGTGGTATCATCTGGGTAAATCAATACCGGGGCAGTTGTAAAACATGATTTAAGCTTATCAAAAGTGTCCTGTTGATCTTTCCCCCAGATCCAAGGTTGATCTTTCTTTGTCAAGTCGTGCAACGGCCTGGCAGCTAGACTGTAATTTTCTATGAATCGGCAATAGAAGTTGGCCAATCTGAGGAAGCTTCTAACTCCCCTGACATTAGACGGTGCCTGCCATTTGGTAATCCCTTCCACTTTAGTGGGGTCCATCGAGATACCGTCCTGCGATACGATCATGCCTAGCATGTCGACTTCTTTTACTCCAAAGAAGCATTTCTCAGGTTTGACAAATAGGTCATGCTTCCTGAGCCTTTCTAGCACCCGTTTCACAAGTTTTTGGTGATGATCCAAATCATCGTTTTTTGAGAAGATCAATAGATCATTGATATAGATTATCACAACATCTTCCATATTGGCAAATATTTTGTTCATCATTTGCTGAAAGGTTGCAGGCGAGTTGCATTGTCCGAAGTACATTACTACTGGTTCGAACGCTCCACGATGGCAGACAAAAGCTGTTTTCTGTTGAGAATCATGGATTCATTTTGTTTCCATACCATGATTCCTAGTAGCGTTACTCTAATGTTACTGACTAGTCATCCAGTGTGACTTAGTCGTGACTCATTCTATATGACTCACTTATCACTTATCTCACTTATCTTTACTTACGCTATGCGTATTACTCATCACTTAGATAAGGCTTTAACGCCATTGGACGATAGCAGTATCTTACTGCGGATGACTCATATCTTCGTCATCCTTCCATGACCTTCCATAGAGT
>JBBPOS010000579.1:0-17558 GCA_038091575.1 Leccinum subgranulosum
GGGGAGGGGGGAGTGGGGGCTCGAGGGAGGACTAGGCTGGATGAGAGCTGGTGGGCAAGTTCTGTGTCAAGGGAAAGAGTTTCTTCCTGTCCTTCATTGGATAGAAGGGGAAGGTCTAAGTCTGTCTCGTCCTCATCACTAGAACGTTGAGGAGGAGTGTCTGGGGAGTCTGGGGCTAAGGTTTCTCCTCTCCAAGAAGAGGTGGACAAAGAGTGCTGATGGGATGAAGTGGCTAAAGGGTTTCGAGGGATGGAGGGGATATTCCGCTCCGGTCTTTGATGGGGGTTTCGAGATGTGATGGTGGGGGCGGTTCACAGCGATGGTGACTACAGAGATAAGCTAGAGCTTTTGTTACAGCTGGCCCGGGTAGGGTCGGATGTAAACTTGGAGGACTAAGGCTATGACAAAGGAGTAGCCGTGTAAGCGTAACACTTGACAAGACTGAGGCTTAGGACGAAGGATTGGCCGAGTAAGCGTAACGCTTGACGAGACCCGAAGACTAAGTGTACTTTATCGAGGAGGAGCTCACGAAGAGTCACGTCACTCGAGGACTAAGGACTATGGACATACCTGAGAGGGCAGTGGACTAAGGACACACCCAAGAAGGCAGAGGATTGAAGGGACTAAGGATGAAAGGACTCGAAGGGTGGGCTAAGAACTGGGTGATATTCCAAGTAGCTCTAGCTTAGGGTTTACAAGCGACAAGACAGTCCTTAAGTACTAAAGGGATGGAATGTGATGGAATCACAAAGAAGGGACACGTCATCCGTAGTATAGATGAGTAAGAAGCTGCGGAGGATTAATCATATCTGACAGATGGATGATGAAGCAAAGGCGTCATCATGAGACAGAGGAAGAGTAATGACAGATGGCTGCTGAAGCAACAACGTCATTATGAGTCAGAAGATAAGAATGGAGATAGGGATAACTCGGCGAGGAGAATGTCAGATCATCGGCGATGTGGAACGAGACGAGAAATCACTGGAGATCTATGATACAAGGCAAAGACAAAGTAAAGGCAATAAGCAAAGCAGAAAGAAAGAGAGAAAAGACATAGTGAAAACTCAGGAGACAGTCGTAACAGTCCCTTTGTCCCTCAGTCCCTTCGATCCTCTGCCCTCTTGGGTGTGTCCTTAGTCCTTAGTCCTTGAGTGACGCGACTCTTCGTGAGTTCCTCCTTGATAAGTATACTTAGTCTTCGGGTCTCGCCAGGCGTTACGCTTGCTCGGCCAATCCTTTGTCTTAGCCTTTGCCCTCCAAGTCTACATCTGACCCTATCCGGGCTAGCTGTAACACGTGTTGATGTTATTAAATGTAGTGGTAAGAGAATAAGATGTTATTCTAATTCAGATGCTGGGTCTGAATCTTATATATGACAAAAAGAGATTATATAATCTACTTATATACCAAGTCGTTACTATGAAATTGTAGAGTATTCAGAGCTACTTAATAGTGCTTGTTCAACAAAAACTTGTTCCAGCAAGGACTGTATGAAATGTAATATTGTTTCGGCATGTCAAAAGGTCAGTACAGTATACACTGAAGCACTTGCAGAAGCTATTTCGCCATCATTGTACATTGTAATTTAGTTTTATCAAATCTCCCTATTATACACTCTAAGCAAAAAACTTGTTTTGGCAAAGGTCTGTATACAATGTAATGTTGTTTCAGCATGTCAGACAGGCAGTACAATACACACTGAAGCACTTGCCGAAGCAATCTCGCCATTATTGTACATTGTAATTTTATTTTATGAAATCTCCTTACTATACACTGTAAGCAAAAAACTTGTTTCGGCAAAGGTCTGTATATAATGTAATGTTGTTTCGGCATGTCAGACAGGCAGTACAATACACACTGAAGCACTTGCCAAAGCTATCTCGCCATAATTGTACATTGTAATTTAGTTTTATGACCTCTCTCTACTATACACTCTAAGTAATAAACTTGTTTTGGCAAAGGTTTGTATGTAATGTAATGTGATATTGGCATGTTATACAGTCAGTTCAGTTCATATTGAAGGCCTTGCTGAAGCTCTCTCAGCATAACTGTACATTGTAAGGTATTTTTGTGAAATCTCCCTACTAAGTACTAACACTCTGAGAAATAAACTTGTTCTGGACAAGGAGCCTTGCATGTAATGAAATGTTGTTTCGCCATGTCAAAAAGTCCTTTCTGTACATGAGGAAGCCCATTCCGAAGCTATCACAGCATACCTGCACTTGTATTAAATTTAGTTTTGTGAAATGTCCCTGCTATGCACTGTTGGCAAAAAATGTGTGTCAGAAAAGGACAGCATGTAATGTAATGTTGTTTTGGCATATCAGACAGTAAGTTCAGTACATCTGGAAGCCTTCGCCAAAAATATCTCAGCATAACTGAGCATTCTGCTTTACTATTCTGAACTTGAAATCTCCCTTCTAACAGTTTAGTAAGCAATGAACTTGTTTTGGAAAATTACTGTATGTAATGTTATGTTATTTTGGCATGTAATACAGTCAGTTCAGTACATATGCAAGCCCTCGCCACAACTATCTCGGCATAACTCTGCATGCTGATTTACTATTCTGAAATTTCCCCTCTAAAGGTCTGGTACTAATCAATAAACTTGTTTCGGAAAATGAGTGTATGTAATGTAATGTTGTTTCCACATGTCAGACAGTCATTCTAGTACATCTGGAAGCCTTCGCCAAAAATATCTCAGCAGAACTGGGCATTCTGCTTTATTATTTGAAAATCTCCCTTCTAAAGGTCTAGTAATCAATAAACTTTTTTTGGAAAATGACTGTATGTAATGTTTTGTTATTTTGGCATGTCAGGCCTTGTTTCGGAAAATTACTCTATATAATGTTCTCTTATTTCGGCATGTCAGACAGTCACTTCTGAGTAGTACATCTGAAAGCCTTCGCCGGAAATATCTCAGCATAACTGCACATTCTGATTTACTATTCTGAAATCTCCCTTCTAACACTCTAGTAATCAATAGACTTGCTTCAGAAAATGACTGCATGTAATGTTATGTTATTTCAGCATGTCAGACAGTCAGTTAAATATATATCTAAGTTCTTGCTGAAGCCGTCTTGGAATAATGGCACATTTTGATTTAGTATTATGAAATCTCCCTACTCAGTATGTATTGTAAGCAGAAAACTTGCTTCAGCCAAGGAGTTATGTAATGGAATATTATTTCGGCATGTGACTGAGTCAGTTCTGTACATATGGATGCCCTGGCTAAAGTTGTCTTGGAATAACTGCATATTGTAATTAGTTTTGTAAGATCTATTTGCTATACACTCTAAGCAATAACTTGTTTCAGAGGATGACTGTATGCAATGTTATGCTATTTCAGCATGTCAGACAGTTCATTCAGTACATCCAGAAACTTTTGCAAAAGCTATCTCAGCATAACTGCACATTGTGATTTACTATTCTCACATCTCCCTACTAACACTGTAAGCAATAAACTCATTTTGGAAAAGGACTACATGTGATGGACTGTTGTTTCAATTATGCCAACATAGCAGTGGAGAAGGCTTGCATAGGTTCTTAATTGACTTTGACCAATTGCGGAACATCACTCCACTCAATGCAGTTTATTGCCAAAGCATGTAAACTAGTTGAACTATTTGAAAAATAATGTCAAACAAAATCACAATGTGCATTTAATTTGGGATAACTACGGTGATGGCTTTGATATAAACTGAACCAACTGTCTGCCAGTGACATCATTGACATGCCAAAATAATGTAACATTACATACACTGGCAGTCCTTTTCCGAAACAAGTTTACTTTGTAAATCACAATGTGTGGTTAATCCAAGATAACTGTGGTGACAGCTTTGATATGGACTGAATCACTGGCAACTGTCTGACATGCCAAAATAATATTACATTACATACAGTAATTTTCCGAAACAAGTTATTGCTTAGAGTGTATAGTAGGTAGATTTCACCAAATTAATTACAATGTGAAGTTATTCTGACATAGGTTCGGTGAGGAATCCAATATGTACAGAACTGACTGTCTTACATGATGACACAACAGTGCATTACATGCAGTTATGTTCCGAAACAAGTTGATTATTGAGAGTCTATAGTTATGCTGAGATAGATTTGGCTGTACAAAACTAAATCACAATGTACAGGTATTCCGAGATAGCTGTGGTGAGGGCTTCCAGATGTACTGAACTGACTATCTGACATGCCGAGATGACATACCATTACATACAGTCATTTTCCAAAACAAGTTTATTCCTTACTAGAGTATTGGAAGGGACATTTCAGAATAGTAAATCAGAATGCTCAGTTATGCCAAGATATTGTCAGCGAAGGCTTCAAGATGTACTGAACTGACTGTCTGACATGCCAAAACAACATTACATTACATACACTCATTTTCCAAAAGAAGTTTATTATAGAGTGTTAGAAGGGAAATTTCAAAATAGTAAATCAGAATGTGCAGTTATGCTGGGATATTTTTGGCGAAGGCTTCCAGATGTACTGAACTGACTGCTTGACATGCTGAAATAACAGAACATTACATACAGTAATTTTCCGAAACAAGTTTGTTCCTTACTAGAGTGTTAGAAGGGAAATTTCAACATACTAAATCAGAATGTGCAGTTATGCTGAGATATCTTCGGCAAAGGCTTCCAGATATACTATGCTGACTGTCTGACATGCCGAAATAACATAACATTACATACAGTTATTTTCGGAAACAAGTTATTGCTTAGAGTATATGTATAGTAGATAGATTTCACAAAATTAATTATCATGTGAAGTTATTCTGAGATAGAGTCAGCAAGGGCTTGCATATGTACTGAAATGACAGTCTGACATGCCAAAATAACATAACATTACATACAGTCCTTTGCTGAAACACATTTATTGATTAGAGTAAATAGTAGAAAGATTTCATAACAAACATAAAATTACCATTTACAATTATGGTGAGATAGCTTCAGCAAGTGCTTCAGTGTGTACTGTACTGCCTGTCTCACATGCCGAAACAACATTACATTACATACAGTCATTTTCTGAAACAAGTTATGGCTTAGAGTGTATCGTACTACTAGGATAGATTTCATAATATTAATTACAATGTAAAGGTATTCTGAGGTAGCACTATTTTCGGCGAAGGCTTCTGGATGTCCTTTACTGACTGTCTGACATGCAGAAATAATATAAAATTACATACAGTCATTTTCTGAAACAAGTTTATTGATCACTAGACTTTTAGAAGGGAGATTTCAGAATAGTAAAGGAGAATGCTCAGTTCTGCTGAGATATTGTCGGCGAAGGCTTCCAGATGTACTCTACTGCCTGTCTGGCATGCCGAAATAATTTTACATTGCATACAGTTCTATTCTGAAACAAATTTATTGCTTAGAGTGTATAGTAGAGAGATGTCAGAAAATAAGATTACAATGTACAATTATGGCAAGATAGCTTCGGCAAGTGGTTCAGTGTGTTACATTACCTACAAACCTTTGCCGAAACACATTTATTGCACTTATGTCTAGCTAATTGGCCGATCAGCAACATGCCAAAACTTCAGTTGTTGGCCAATCAGTCAACTGTGGAATGCAGGCATATACAGCCCATGGGCCAGTTGGCAAACATGCCCAGTTTTCAATTTGGCCAACTGGTAAACTGCAGAATATCTCATATCTAGCAAATTGGCCAATCAGCAATATGCCAAAATTTCAGTTGTTGGCCCATCAGTCAACTGTGGAAAGCTGCATTGACAGCCCATTGGCCAGTCAGCAACATGCCAAGTTCTAGTTGCATTGGCCGACTGGTAGTTTTCCAAGTTCTGGTTGCATTGGCCGATTGGTAGTTTTCTGAGATTTTCACTTCATCGGCCAATGTTGGCTGGCCGGTCATTTGCAGTGATTTGGCACATTGGCTAGCTGGTCATTTGCCAAGAAATCTACTGAATGGGGTCAATAAGCACCATTAGGAGTGTCATCCTCACTATCAGAATGAGCTTCCTTAGTAGAAGGCCTGTAAGCATGTTTCCGAGCTCAAGATTTTGGTTGCAAACAGTTATTGTGAACTGCATTTCTGTGCTGCTCGAATCCTCTAGCAGTTATAAACCCCTTGTGGCAGGTTGGTCCAATAGGATTTATACAGAAATATCTCTGGGGTTGGTATGACATGGTAAGTGTACTCCAACATCAAGCCATATTATCAAGAATTAATATGTTGCAATGATTTATTGTGATATTTTTGAGTTGTCTTACTTTGTTTGTACCCTTGTCTTCTGATTGTGTTTGTTTGAATTCTGAAATTTGTACACTAGAAAGCTTCTTTCCATGGCAAGTTGTCTGTCTGGGTTCTATATGGCCCATTAATGGTGCAGACTTGGGCAAGTAACAAAGATAAGTGGGTAGGCTTACCTGACCTGTTTACTCATCCACATGACAAGCCTACTAGGCTACTACCACTGGCAACAAGACTGCAAGCCTGGTTTGTCAATTGACGAGTGTCACGAAGCTATCAAGGATATAGCACGCCTGGAACACAAACTGTTTACAAACCAGGCAAAGGTTGCTGCCAATTCTCATGATCTACCAAGTCTGGCAATGATGAAACAACCCCAGCTGACTGCAACAGCTGCAAAGGCAGCCTTGAAGGTAAATACTACTGCCGGAATGTGGTAACTTCATCCGTACCATGATTTGCAACTAATTTGTAAACTGGACAGCAGGTTCAAGTGGGCCTTGAGACAGTGAACCTGCTTGAAAGAGAAAATTACCCTGTACATTGAAGTGGACTCAGAGAATAAGCTTGTTGATGCACGTGAAAAACACCAGGCAAAACATATGTAAAGTACCAGCCTGAGCAAGGACAGTGACTCTACAGATAGAAATACCGCAGGATGCCCAAATGGAGGGATTTGCAATGTGATCTAAGCCAAGCGCAACTCCTACATCGGTGTAGTTTATTGTTTTTGTCAGAGAAATATTATGTAAGCATGGGTGGGAGTCCCATAAATTTGAATGATTATTGAAATTGGATTGTTAAATATTTGAGAAAAAAATTTGACATATAGAATAGGAATCCCACCTCAATACATGTTGGTATCTGACTGGAACTCTCTTTGACTATGTGGGACTCCCATAACATGTGAGTAAGGCTCCCACAATCTGTGCATCTGAATGGGACTAGTATTGCCATGGCTCTGGGTTTAGCTGGTGCACAACTGTAACCAGCTAATGTGTAAGTGAAGCTAATGAACAGCCAAGTTGATGTGCAGCCAACAGGAGCTGACTAAGCATTCTAGGTGGCTGGCAGTCTGGTCTCGCTTTCAAGGTGGCTTGAACTGTTTGTGGAGCTCCATAGCCACTACTACAATGTATATCAGTGACAGTAACTACCCATCCAAGCACTACCAACCTGCTAGAAAATGTAAATCGCCTCACACAAGCAACTCCCCTGGTCCTCAGACTCTGGATGCAACAGGTCTGGACATCAGTATGAATAGTTACACTTACCATCAATTTCATTCATTCTCTTTTCTTTCAGAACATTAGCAGTCAATAATTTGGTTCATTTCTGAAGAGATAAAGCACTCAAGTTCACAAGAAACAATTAAATGTATAACCTCAAATGGTCAACTTGAACTCAATGACCTCTCTCTACAAGATCAAGTGTATATCATCAGTAAATTGGCTGAATCAGATCATCTCACCATCAAGTAGTGTAAGACTATATCTATCTCCATTTAAATAACTTACTTTGTTTCAAGGTTCACTTCTTTACTAGATCTGAACAAGATTGTACTCATGATGCCTTTGAGCATTCATGAAGCACCCATCAACACCATCACTTCCGACATAAATCGTGTCATTGATTCTATTGGCCATGACCCCTCTGTCATTCAGGTTCAGGTTGGAGCCAATTCCAAATTTGGAGAAACAACCATCTATGGCATCTCCAACTTGCTGATTAGCGTCCATACCCCGGATCTTGACAGGGTCCCAGAAACCATTTGGATCGCAGAATGTGGCTTCACACAATCTAAGTGACAGATGATGAAGAAATTCGGGTAGTACATCATTGACTGTCTGACTCTTTGTGTACTAACAATGATCAACATTGTCGAACATCCATCATTTGTAAATCCATCAATGAAGTCCACCACCACTCAGGCATTATGCCAGCTGCCTGTGCTATCTTTTCTAGCATGGACCCCAGGCAGTCGGAGGCAGCAGCTATTTGATCTGATTGTAACATATGGATACATCTGGATGTCCATCTCCCATGTCGAGTTAGAGGTTTGAATTGTGGAGCTGGGCAAAGGAGTTGAACTATTGAATCATGGTGCTAATGTTTATGCTTCAGGAGTACGAACATTCTCTCCTTGATGACTCAAGCTATGCTAACTGACAGTGACAATTTTAGACCCTCTATCCCCATGTCAACACTGAGGATATCGATGTCATTCTCACGAGGATATTAAACCTAGTCAGAGACCACATCATTGTTGTTATTAATGATGTCATCACAGTAAGTACCTCGGTCAATACTTTGGACAAAAAAGTGTATTTACATGATGTCTTAAGGATGAAGATCAGCATGGTATCAACAAATCAGATGATCATCAACAATGCCTCATGGACATGCGCACTTGGAATGCACCATCACATCTTATTTGATGGTCAGTACTTACAATGGCACTTGTGGGTGGCTTATGGTCAATAGCATTTGAACATTATCATTCATATCACAAAGGCATATTGGAAAGATGTCTAGGCCACGATGATACCGCAGCAGCCAAGAAATCCAAGAGGTCTTGATTTAAACAAGAGTGCATGGTTCTATTTCCTTACAATATTGCCTCCTTTGTCTGTACTACTACATTCATATGTATGTTTCTTTCTAATTCAGTGTATGTCTTCCTTGCTATCCATTGCTGCATTTTGTATCTATGAATCAATGACATGTGACTTATGAGACCTCTGTCCATTTCCGAGTCAATGTCCTCAACCTACTATACCTAGTACCTGGAGATGTGGCTACACAACAACTCAAACGAGAATCCCATAGGCTGAAAATGAGGTTCAACGACTTCACAGGTGAGTATCACCCTTGACTTAGTCTCTCTAAGCCACTTACACATCTTGATCCAAAAATATAGCATCCTTCCTCAACTTCATTACCACCATGCCCAGTATCTAGTATCTAGAGATGGTTGTGTAATGAAAACTTTGACAAATATGGATACAACAGGCTGAGAATGAGGTTTAGCAGCTTCGCAAGTGAATATCACCCTCAACTTAGTCACCATTACCACCAACTTCTGAGTTTCCTGGGCCTCCTCATCTCAAACCAGAAAACCAGAAAGATCTCCCTCCTTGACCTTGTTACTACTACACATAGTACCCAGAGATAGCTGCACAACAATTCAAAAAAGAACCAGTGACTTTGGCAGGTGAGTATTGCCATTAACTTAGTCTCTCTAACCACCACTCACAGATGCCCTCCTCATTTCCAGAAATTGTACAGGTCTCTGACCTTGACCTCATTACCCCTACATCTAGTATACTTGGAGATGTGGTGTAAATCAACAGTGAGTATTACCCTCAATCACCACTTATGGATGCCCTCATTTCTCAGAAACAATGACATTCATTGATGCAATCAAGAGTCGCTGCTTATGAAGAACCAGATGAGGGACACTCCACCAATGCAATCTGTAAGCTTGCCAATTGGCCCCCTCTTTCAGTATTGAAATTTACTTTTCTTGGTGGCCTTCTCCCTTCTGATATCACATCCTCTGCAACCAGTTCTCCTCTGCATGTTCTTTGTGTCACTACTCTAATTCATTCTTTGCCACTACCCAATTCAATCTATGTGTACACATGCACAATCAACTCATAATCCCATTGGGCTTGCATGTGAGCCGATAGATGGGCACTTAATATGTATATCACTACAGACAAAGTACGCAACATGGAGCAAGCAAGCACACAGCATATAAAGCAGGTAGAGCCTCTGTTGTACCACCATCAACCAAACCATGCCACCCTGCCAAAGAGGGACACAGCAAGGTTGTTGTCCAATCCAAGGTGCTGTCATCTCTGCTCTAGGTATGATTTTGTTAATACTAGCCCCTTCTAGCTCTCATAGACACATTGCCACAGAAGGTAAAGAAAAATTTCAGGCTACCCTAGATGTGGTCAAGTCATTAAATTCATTGGATTCCCAAGGTGACAATCACATACCATGTTGGAAAGGACCTCCAATACCTTCTGATCTGACTGACCACCCATTGAACACTCCCGATCCACTCCTGAAAATGAACTGGTCGCAGACAAAGACCTCCTCAATATATAATATTGACCATTTTTTCAAGCAATAATCCAGTGTAGATACAGTTTGTAAACATTGCTCATGAGTCTATTGCCGAATGTATTCTATTACTGGTAGTACCCTAATGGGGCCCATAGTGAGCTACATAACACTGACCTGGCTGCATGGTTAGCCAATTTTTCCCAGTGTAGTATCTACAAGTATTCGGCAAAAATGGCAATGTCTATGCTTAGAGGCCATATTGATAAGTGGCTTTTTCTTGCATATATCATCCTGGTGCTGCAGCAAGGCAGAAACTGGTCCATTCAAGTGATAATAGTGAAGAACACCATTAATCTCGGATACTCCCTCAATAAACTGAAGATCTTCATAGAGAAAGACATCAACCTTCAAAATGTTCCACCACCTCCTACCAACAGCTCTCTGTTATGAACCTTGTTTTTCTCTCTTCATTTTTCTCTTTCTTTTCATGTCACATGACTTGCTTGCTAAGTATCACATGACTTTTTTACATAGCTCTCCCTTTTCAAGTCACGTAACCTGCTTAGTCAACATCATGTGATCTGTACCTTTCTTCATAGCACTCGTTGGACACTTACCATATATAAATAGCATAGCTTATTCAGACCTGCCCTAAGCTGGTCTGTGCACATATACCCATAGTATAAATACTTGAATGCAGCAACTGAACAAGCCAGTCTTGTTCTGGTTGGATTCCCTTCTTTCTACATAAAGTCGAGTTCGAGTTGAGGTGCCATAGTCCGTTAGGATTTAGGTTGCCTTCATAAGAACAAGACTACTTCTAATATCCCACCTCACCCACACCAGTATATGTGCAAAAACTTTCATCTTCATCGCTGTGACATTGTCGGATCCTAGACATAAGGGAGACTCTTCCTATCGGAAGCAAAATGAGAACCCTTGACCAGGTTACCGTCCACGGATTATGAACTGTGACCTAAATTGTATCGCAGTGATCGTACGTCTCACAAAAGAGTTCGCTTTGCTAGCGCTTTGACCACATTCCAGTGGACATGGCTAGTTGCTCCTAATAGTATATTCCCCTATCCTGTGCATAGTGAGTCAGCACACACTTTCGAATGAGTGTAATTGTTATCAAGGTTGTGCATGATATAACCTTAAATGATCTGTGGGTAATACCTACCCATCCGCTTGACGGGCAACAAATAGCGCCTGCATGCACCCTCCCCCAACAGAAAGTTGTATTCATGACACAACAGGCCGAAAAAGATTTTTCTTAACAGATTAGATTTGATGTGACTCTTTGTGAGTTCCTCATCTGCCCACCATAGTGTTCCCCGACTCCTACCTCACCGTTCGGGAAACTCTCCCCATCCCTCGCCTTCCTCTTGTTAAACCAGAAGATGAAAATACCAATGACACTTCTGCAGACAGAAGCTGCATAATAGAATTCATCAATGAGTTCCCTTTCTGGCTCCAAAGTGAATTTTACTGATCTGTGATCAAGGAAAACAATGTCAGAACCCTTTTCGATCACTCCCTCCACTCCCTCTATGAGTCACAGGTCAAGTTCACTGTCCCTGATTATGTCCAACCCCGGATATTCAATGGACGTCGGTTGTCCTCAGCACAACAAGCCAGAGATGCAGGCATTGAGCTCAAACGTCCCCGTCCCCTACACCCCAAACACTGACGCCAATCAATTCACATTGCTCTATGCAATAATAGAGCAAATGAAAGCCGACCAGAGGCTCCTTCTCGGAGAGCTGCGGAAGGCAAAAGAGTACACCCAGGAGGCCCACAACCGCCTCGACCAAGGTCCTCCCATGGAGCCCACCAAAGGGCTCACTCCCGCCACAGCCACTCTCCTGAGCGGTACCCTGAATCCATTCTCTGCCGGCTCCAGGAAACAAGCTAAGATCATTCACAATCCAGGGCTCTTTGATGGGTCCTATAACCATTTCAATGAATGGTGGACCAAAATGCTCATCTAGTTTGAAGGAAACCAGGACAGATTCGCCTTCGCAAAGTCAGAATTGGGGCAAAAGGTAGAGAAAAGGACAAGAATGGCGCTGGTGCCTGGGCTCGCAACGAGCTCAAAAAAAGAAGGAATAGCCAAGCAGAATAGCTCAACGTTCCAGAAATGGAAACTCTTCTCAAAGGAAGATTATGGGTTGGCAATGAAAAGGACATTGCCATTCGAAAATTGATGGACAAGAAGCAAGGGGCGAAGGAATGCACCCAAACCTTCTTAACCCACTGGCTGGCCCTATACGATCAGGCCAGGTGCAATCCAATGATGGGGATTGCCTTGCTAGAAAGGAACGTGCGCCAAGACATCATAAGACACATGTTCTTGCAAGGGGAACACCCCACTCAATTGTACAAATATATCAATTTGATCCAAAAATACGCCAATGCGATCAAAGCCTTCAAAACCTAGACCTCCACCTTGATAGTGCTAGTACAAACTCTGTTTCTTGCTCCCTTTCAATTGCTTCCTTTAATTGATTTAGTATATTAAATAGTGATGTTTCTCTTGATTCTCCAACATCTCAATGTGGTAGCCTACCAGATGTCACAACCAAAGCCACAATCTCAAAAGAGTGTGCTCCCCGGAAAAGAAGGCTTAATTTGGCTTTTAAAAAAATAAAAAAATAGTTCTGCACCTCAGATCCTGTTACTGCTGGCCCAGGTAGGGTCGGATGTAGACTTGGAGGGCGAAGGCTAAGACAAAGGATTTGGCCGAGCAAGCGTAACACTTGGCGAGACCCAAAGACTAAGTGTACTTATCGAGGAGGAGCTCACGGAGAGTCACCTCACTCGAGGACTAAGGACTAAGGACTAAGGACATACCCAAGAGGGCAGTGGACTGAGGACATACCCGAGAGGGCAGAGGATCAAAGGAACTGAGAGGCAAAGGAACTCGAAGGTGGGCTGAGAACTGGGTGATATTCCAAGTAGCTCTAGCTTAGGGTTTACAATCAACAAGACAGTCCTTAAGTACTAATGAGATGGAACGTGATGGAATCGCAAGGAAGGGATGCTCATCCGCAATATGGATGAGTAAAAAGCTGCAGAGGAGTAATCATACATGACAGATGGATGATGAAGCAAAGGCGTCATCATGAGTCAGAAGAAGAATGATGACAGATAGCTGATGAAGTGCCATGTCATCATGAGTCAGAAGGTCTAGACAGAGATAGGAAGAGATCGGAGTAGAGATAGGGAAATGTCGGACCATCAGCGACGTGGAAAGAGACACGAAGTCGCTCGAGGTCTATGATACAAAGTAAAGACAAAGTAAAGGCGATAAGCGAAGCAGAAAGAGAGAGAGAAAAGACATAGTGAGAGTTCAGGAGACAATCATAACAGATATCATGAAACACCAGATGAATGACATGGAGTGGCTCATGCCCAGAGACTATGAAATAATTCTCAATGTATGTGATACCACATCATCAGACTTCAAGCCCTGATGGACATTGTATCAAGGTACCTCACTGTATCCAACAGCATATGTCATCAGAATCACGACCTATCCTGTGCTGCGCTGTGTCGTCTTTCCAGTTGTTTATGAGTGCCTGGAAGAAGCTTGTGGAGAACAACAAACACATCACACATTTCATCAACATTGGTCTTCACTGGGCCAGTATGTATTATAATTGGATGGATAACACAATAACCTACATTGTGGCAATGTAGGAGTCCTCACTTGGCATCACTCTGAATGCTCAATCTGCTTATGTTTTTCTCAATTTAGTCATGGATCCGACAATTTGGTTTGGCTGGATCAAACATCACTGGGATCAGGAACAGATTTCTCAAGAATGTACTCAATTTGGTGAGTCGAGCGCGAGCGCAGTCCTACTTGATTTGATTAAATAAATTCATTGTAGATGAACAAATATTGTGAGGCAAAGGTTCCACCATCCGTAGAGATTCAGTGTTCGCATCAAACTGACTTGCTCGATGTCCTTGCTGAGTGTTATGGGCTTGAGGATATGAGGGTTTCTTCGACCTGAAGGGAGCCCCATACCGTTAAGGAAGAATTTCAACTATATATCCATTGAGAATCATGGATTCATTTCATTTTCATACCATGATTCCTAGTAGCGTTTCACTAACATTACTGACTAGTTACCTAGTTTGACTCAGTCATGACTCATTCGTGACTCACTATTGTGACTCACAGATATGACTCACTATCTCTTATCTCTCTTATCTTTACTTACGCTATATGTATTACTCATCACTTAGATAAGGCTTTAACACCATTGGACAATAACAGTATCTTACATCTTCGTCATCCTTCCATGACCTTCTATAGAGTTCTATCTCTATTTCCCTTTTACAAGAGAATACATACATAGATACAAACATCTCTGTATTGTATATAAACCTGGAGCTATCGCTCTAGGACAATAACGAGTGTTCTACTCATTCTTCCATCTTTACTCTCGCAACTACCTTCAAACTTGTTCATTACCTCAGGACTATACAGTGAGTATCTCCCACTGTCCTCTTAGTTCCTTTAGAAGGGTACTGTGCCCCACAATGGAGACTTGCTATCTCAATAGGTTATGAGCCCTGAGCGTTAACCCTTTCTATACTAAGAGCATTGAGGCATTTGCCATCTTTGATATCACGATGCCTACTCCTTGACAAATAGTCCATTGGGCAACTGGTTTTCTGAGCCAGATAATTGGGACTGTTGCATCCGTCTATCTTCTCTTAATGAGAGATACCTGGCCCACTGGGACCGGAGACCGAGCCCTCTGGGTATACCCTAGAGGAGAACAACTTGTCTTGGATCATATCCTTGACACAAATCATTTCTATCTCAAGCTTTTTTCCGGGATTCCCTTCTCGGACTTGCGCTATGAGCTTACCATAAACTATTGTTATGACTGTCTCTGGAGTTCACACTATGTCTTTTCTCTCTCTCTTTTTGCTTCGCTTATCACCTTTACTTTGTCTTCACTTTGTACCATAGATCTCAGGCAATTTTCTGTCTTGTTTCACATCGCCGATGATCTGACATTCTCCTCTCTGAGTTATCCCTATCTCTGTTCTTATCTTCTGACTCATGATGACGTCGTTGCTTCATCAGCTATCTGTCATCATTCATTCTCTGACTCATGATGACGCCTTTGCTTTATCATCCATCTGTCATGTATGATTAATCCTCCACAGCTTCTTACTCATCCTTACTGTGCATGATGTGTTCCTTCTTCATAATTCCAACACATTCCATCTCTTTAGTACTTAAGAACTGTCTTGTCGTTTGTAAACCCTAAGCTAGAGCTACTTGGAATATCACCTTGTTCTTAGCCAACCCTCGAGTCCCTTTGTCTCTCAGTCCCTTCAATCCTCTGCCCTCTCAGGTGTATCCTTAGTCCCAGTCCTCCAGTGACGTGACTTTGCGTGAGTTCCTCCTCGTAGTACACTTAGTCTTAGGGTCTCGCCAAGCGTTATGCTTGCTCGGCCAATCCTCAGTCTTAGCCTTCATCCTCCAAGTCTACATCCAACCCTATCCAGGCCAGCTGTAACAAAAGCTCTAGCTTTTCTCTGCGGTTACCATCGCTGTGAACCACCCCCACCATCACATCTCAAAACCCCTACCAAAGACCGGAGCAGAACATCCCCTCCATCCCTCGAAACCCTCTAGCCACTTCGTCCCATCAGCATTTTTTGTCCACCTTGGAGAGCAGAAACCTCAGTCCCTGACTCCCCAGACATCCCTCTTCAATGCTCTAGTGACGAGGACGAGACAGACTTAGACCTTCCCCTTCAATCCAATGAAGAACAAGAAAAAACTCTTTCCCTCGACACAGAACTCGCCCCCCAGCTCTTATCTAGCTTAGTCCTCCCCCGAGATGGCATGCACAACAGGTAACAAGGCTCGTCGCGCAATAGAACCTCCTCATCATCGCAACAGCTTCGCGATGGCTCGGCAGGGGACATTGTGGTGCTCGGTGAAGCAATCCACCATCGCACCAGCCAGACGTTCCCAGAACCCCCTCTCCTTTCAAAAGAGATGGTCCCATCAACTCGGATCATGGTCCTGCCGAGGTCGTGGTCAAGGAACTCGATCCTTTCATTCAAACAGACCATTCCCTTCTCCCTCCAGTCTTCATACTTTGAAGCACCTTCCACCCTCTGAGATGGGCCGACGAGCTATCCCTTTACAGATCAGCTCAATCGAGACTGGAGCAGTGTACACCATCAATTCCTGGTGGTACACTGGTCTGTACAAAACCATAGGCTCTGCCTATGAGGGTGCGGGATACGCCTTCCCCACTTTGGTCAATGATTGCCAATGACTGCTCCTTCATTTGTCCACCATCAGGGTTTTGAGATACTCAACCACAACCAGTTCCTTCCCTGCAACACCAATGACCTTCTTAAGGCTTCACTACATTCTAATCTTGCCTTCCATAATTACCATCCTCATCATCCTATGACTCAGGCTGATTGGAATCAACAGTTTGATCACTTCCATCGTCAGGTTTTCTCGCAGCTGCAAACTCCTGCAGCAAGACATACTCGTTGTTTACAACAGCCTTAGCTGACAATCGTGTCGAGCTTGCAGTGATATATAGAGGCCTTGGACAAGAAACTGGACAACTCAGATTGAGAATATCTTATTGAAAAGGCTGAATAAGATGAGATCTTCATATGCACTTTGGACGTTCTATTTCATTCGAAACTCCTTCTTTCATTTCCTCTTCCAGGTTTCATAGAGTTTTCTTACGTCGAGAATTACTACAATACACAAGTTACTGCTCTAGAAGCATGTACCATTGATCAATATCGTATGATTTTTTCTTATTGTTCTCATGATAGTCCAGATATGGTCCTAAATACAGGATTTCTCTATGACGATACCATGCCCAACCCACATTACTTTGTAGAGACTTCTTTTGAGCATTTGGAACGTCTAGAGATGACACCATATTCTGGAGATACATATTCCTATCATTGACGTACAAAAGAATGGACTCTTGGAACCTATGAACCAGCTGATAAGCGCAGAAAGCTTGTAGTGATGGGATAACCACTGAATAGGGACTGTAGATCACTCTGGAGTCCACTGTGAGTAACCAAAGGAATGATATTGAGTGAACAACAATGAGCTACTGACCTGGAGTCCACTGTGAGTAACCAAAGGAAACAGAACAGAGGACTCCAAGGGTTGAGTCGAGTGGCTGTAAATACTAGCAAACAACTGGCAGCCACAATCAGCCACA
>JBBPOS010000580.1:0-17534 GCA_038091575.1 Leccinum subgranulosum
GAGTGAGGACGTTGCCTTGCGAGAGGGAGTGGTGGGTGGGAGCGAAAGAAAGATGCAGGCAGCGCAGCGTCGAACGCGAGCGCTGTGTGTGTGCGAAGTGGGCTAAAAGAAAGAGACGCGCCACTTCGCTTACTCATGCACGGACTAAATTCTAGGTCGGTCTCGTGGCTCGACCGTCCTAGAACGACCTCAGTCTTAATGTTGATTTGCAATCTGTGATCACAAAAATTCGGACATTACCCGGTTTCGCTCGATTCCTTCTCCCCTCTTTTTTCACAGAACTCCAGCAGGCTGCCAGTGGGGGACCTGTAGTCATCGTGAATGCTAGCAAATATACGTGCGATGCACTCGTTGTCTTTTCCGACACAGATCCGGTCCATATTCCATTGAAAATTACAAAGCAGCGTGTCCAGGACCTATCGTCAGAGCTCCGATCTCTGATATTTCGTGCAGAAACAATGGAGGTGCAGAATGATCTTGGTCGCCTCCTGCGTGACCTTTGGGATGAAGTTGTGTCCCCAATCGTAGACTTCCTGCAGACGACAGTTCCACCTCGCTCACGCATCTGGTGGTGCCCAACTGCTGAGTTCTCTCTTCTACCGTTGCATGCTGCCGGTCCATATCGGGAGGGCCAATCCAATCCCTCTAATTTGTACATTTCCTCTTACACTCCCACCCTCACCGCCCTTATTCGTGCTAGGCGAAATGCGATATTGATGAAGTCCTCGATAAATGAGAATCGCTTTCTTGCTATAGGTCAAGCTGCTGCGGTTGGCCAGAGTAAACTTCAGTTTGTTGGCAGCGAACTGAACATCGTCTCTAAGCGTATACGAGGTCTCGCCAAGCTCACGCGCCTCGAAGGTTCGAAATCGACTGTATCTAGAGTCTCGAAGGAGCTGAAGAAGAACGGGTGGGTTCACTTTGCTTGTCACGGCATCCCAAACGTAGAAAACCCGTTTGAATCTGCGTTT
The DNA here is from genome assembly GCA_038091575.1 of Leccinum subgranulosum. Classification (NCBI taxonomy): domain Eukaryota; kingdom Fungi; phylum Basidiomycota; class Agaricomycetes; order Boletales; family Boletaceae; genus Leccinum; species Leccinum subgranulosum. The sequence continues at coordinate 972 of JBBPOS010000580.1, forward strand.
GCCCTCCGCGATGGTCCGTTTACGATCGAACACATCATGGGATGCGAGTTGGAGCACCCGAAATTTGCCTACCTCTCTGCGTGCCAGACCACGGTTGGATACAAGGAGAGTCCGGACGAGGTAATCCATCTGGCGTCGGCGATGCAGTTTGCAGGGTTCCGATCTGTGATTGGGACGATGTGGGCGGTAGACGACGTACAAGCGAGCACGATCACGTCCAAGTTTTACGAGCATATGTTGGATGGATGTAGTCGGCTGGATCACACTCGAGCAGCGTTGGCGCTGCAGAGGACCATGGATTCATTGGCTGATAGTGTTCCGCTCGATCAGCGGATTCTGTATGTACATATCGGTGCTTAATCCGTGTCATCGTATGTATTCCGCATACATTTACTGTTTGCGATTAGGATTGAACGTATAAATGTCGGGTGATGTGGACGACTGGTTTTTTGAACAGTCTGACGATCCTGGGCTTGGAGAGCGGCGTCCAGAGTGGCATTCGTGCATGTGGGAGGAGCTGTTGGGCCATCGTCAATGTCTCGCTCCCATCGGGCGCGCCTTCCTGATTGGGAGGGTCGGGTCGGGAGGATGGGATGGTAGCGGTTTCGAACCTACAATGGAGGACCAAGCACCCACCATTATCTTGTTGTTCAAGTTCTGACGCAGCGTCATGCGGTGAACTAGCCAGTAAACGCGATTCCTCGCCAGGTATAAGTATTAGGGCATTTATAGTACTCACCGCGGACCAAATCATTGAGGATAGCAGGGCTCCGTTTCTGTAAATGACCTCTCTCGATCGAGATGGAACCTGAAACCCGAGACCCGAGAGATTTCGCCATTAGAGTCGGCGGATCGTCTAGGTATGGATTGCCATGTTAACTCGACCGTAGTCTAACCCAGATTTCTGTGTCATTTTCTGCATCGGTGGTTAAAAACAGAGTCACGGGCACATGCCTTGAAATGAGTACATACCTTGAGTACGCCCGACATTCGGGTGTTCGTCCCGAGAACATCACGTGAAAGTGGTGCGTACATACAATGCAAACGAGAGCCACCGAGTTGTGGATGCTACTGAGTTACCGAACTGCTTGCTCGAGGATGGTCGCCGTGGGACTCATGGATCCATGCGTTGCATCGTGACTGACTGTTTTCGTCGGAAATTCGATGTGGTTGCCGAACATGCAGAATATCAATTCCATGCACGTGTTCCCCCTCTGTTGTACACGTACTTGCAAGAGAATGTAGAGATCTCAGCTGAAGGCATTGCCGGTAATATTTCGACCTACACCGGAGTAAAGACTGCGCAAGCGAGGGCGCCGCTCGAAGCCCAGATAGAGGCAAGAATGGGAGCGATGGACTTAGAGATGCAGAATCTGTACCATGAACTATCACTATATAGGATATATGTCACGGAAAGAATGCTCACCTCCGCATAACTCTAAATGGCGGTCGGGATGAACGATCAGTAAGTTGATTTGCCGTCCGTGATCATCGTTAAGCTGGGAGTGGGTCAGAATTCGCATGGGAGGGAGTTGGTTGATCGTAGGGACTGTAACGTCGTCATCGCGTACCAGGCGTTCGCGTGCGTGCGTATATGCTCGTTCCGCAAACACGGTGTCGCTACCGTGGGACGTTCGAAAGTACGAGGAGGGGCTCATGAGGAGAGCGAGTGCGAGACGCGCGGGGGTCCATGCGTCCACGTGTTTGCATGCGCGTTTTGTGCGCTCAGTTCCTGTGTTCTCCGTCGTGGGAGGGCAGTCAGGCGTACCTCCTTGTGCATGCGTGTCGTAGGTCACGAGCGACGGTGATGTGCGAGAACGAGGGCGGGCGGGTCAGTGAGCAAGCGAGGTGGTTCGTGCGCCCGCACCCGTACGTCCGCATGGACGGGTGATGTAGGGAAGTCGAGGACGAAAGCAAACAAGGGAGACAACGACGTACACTCGTATACTCTCGTTATGCTGAGAGAATACGGCAGTCGTCGCACACCGTCGTCAAGTTGAATGCGGCGAGGGAGGTGACGCAGACGATTGGGCAGTTGCCACACGCCCTCCTGGACGCGTTGGGGTGATGAAGGACGTGGGAGAACGAGGGAGGGTGACGGCAAGCGAGGGAGGGACGCAGAGCGACGGTGGGTCCGTATGCGTCAGGAACGAGGGTCGGACTCGGAGGACGAGGATGGGTGGTAGAGAGCGAACGACGACGAGGTACCTTGGACGACTCGGATCCACTTGTACCGCTCACGTGATTGATTTCTTCGTCCATACACCTTTCGTTTCTGTCCGATGTCGCTTTGAAATTCGTTGCGCCGCGAGCATCACTTCTTCTTCCTCCGCTGACAGACTGTATGCGCGTGATACCAACAGGTACTTACATAGTGCGTGAATCTGTAGCCCTGCGAACCTGTAACGTGGCATTGCGGGTAATTTTGCAGCAACGTCAACGTTTCGTGGAACTCCCAGTGATCAACCGTCGTTTTCGACAGCACGAAGTCAATCACACGCTGCAACCCCGGGTGATTCTGTTGCAGCCTTCAACAGACCGTGCCTGGACAGAGAGACCGACACTTACATGGCAGCTGACGACCGTCAAAAACGCGTATGGATCGGCATCCTCGTCTTCCTCGGTCTTGATAGTACTGCCCACGCCGCTTTCCTGCGCCACACTCGTGAAGCCACGGTTGCTGCGTATATGCGCGGTCTGCTTACATAAGGCGCGGGGTCGTTGCCAGTCACTATTATCCCCCGAACGACGTCGAACACGATGGCCACAACGACATCGACGGCAACGGCGACAACCACCACCGTCGTCGAAGAAGGAAAACTTCTCAGCGAGTCCCTGGAAACGGTAAAAATTCAGGTCGGCCAAATGAAGCGTTATCTCGGCGTGCGTCCTCGGCGGCAGCACCGAATTCGCCCTCGGAGCCATCATCGCTGACGTCCTCATTGTAGGACAACGACCACATCAGGGACGCGTCCAAGAGTGCCAGTCTCATGCTCGTCGAACTGCACACGTCGTCACTCTCACCAAGGCAATATGATGAGCTCTGTAAGTACATACATGAATCCATCTCACTCAAATTCCTCTGACCATAGGTGTCGCAAGATATGGCCATCTAAGACTCCCTACGACATCTCTCAAACTACCTCTATGACGAACACACCCAGTCCAGACACCATCTCGCAGATCTCTACGAACTATGTAGTCCAGTACGCTGGAAACATAGTCCCTTGCCTCTGGCCCTTTACCTCATGATCACCGTTGGCTCCGTACCCCTCACGCACCCGTCAAGGAAATCGTGAAGGACTGATGGAGATGAGCAAAGGCTTATCGATCCCCATACGTGAGCTATTTCTACTACACTATATCAGCGGTCAGACCAGCGACCACCTGCCCGGCAGTACCGATTCCGGGCGAGTTCATGCCGGGTTGCGTCATCCGTTTGCTGACCCAGCCTAGTTCCCAAGGGTCCCTTCAAGACTCGATCTCGTTCGTGCTCATGAACTTCATAGAGACGAACAAGCTATGGATTCGTCTCCAACACCAAGACTGGCGCGACTGCGAAACGTCGCGAATTCCGTATCCTAGTTCGCACCAACCTCGTCCGTCTCTCCCAGCTCGACGGCGTCGATCGAAATGTACCAGAAGAGCATACTTCCAGCTATACTGGAGCAAGTCGTCAACTGCAAGGACGTCATCGCACAGGAATATCTTATGGAAGTCGTCATCCAGGTGAGTGCATACGTATATGCTGTTCTGAAATTGATTGACGACATCTGTAGGTATTCACGGATGAGTTCCAACTCCATTCGCTCGGACCCTTTTTATCCGCCACCGCTCAGCTGCACCCGAAAGTCAACACGAAATTAATCGACATCGCGCTCATCGACAGACTAGCACCCGCGAGGCTCTCCGAAGACCCAGAGGAGACCAAGAAGCAGGAAGAAGGTGCCGCCAAGCGACTAGCAGAAAAAAGTTAGGCTGGCAAGAGACAGGGCAAATCATGCTTAAAATCAACCGGACGCCGAAAAGGTCGAGGGCGTAGATGCTTGGGATACTGCGGTGGAAGAGTCGGAGAAGAACATTGGTGTGAACGGTGTCTCGCCGGAAGAGGGAAAAGGCAAGGAAAAGGAAAAGGAGGATGTACCTGTGAGAAAGTTCCGTGGCATACCAGAGAACGTCCAACTCTTCGAGGTCTTTTGGAAACAAGTCGTCGAACTCATCAAGGTACATACGGCGATTACACGACCCAGTGACGTTCTGACAATGCGGTCGCAGGCTCGACCAGACTTGTCAATACAAGACATTACGGCGCTCTTGGTCTCGCTCACGAATCTCTCCCTTAGCTACTACCCTGACAGACTTGAATATGTGGATCAGATTTTGCCCTTTGCGCACAGCAAAACCAAAGAGTATTCCGAAAGGTACTTTTTATTTCTGTATATATGTGTCTACTCCTAACACCGATCTGATGCAGCTCTGATCTACATGCTCCACAAACGGCTGCGAATCTGGCAGCGCTGCTCGTCCCCCCGATCGATCAACCGATCGATGCGGGTGCCCTGACGGGCGAAGGTCCAGGGCCTGTCTGCCGAGGATGGCCTCATTAAGATCCATTACATTTCCAAGCCGCTTATAACGCGTGCAGAGATTTCTTGCAAGATTGTTCAACGACGTTGATCGATTTGGGTGCCTTGCTGGGCAAAGCTCCAGTGCCTCTCTGCCATAGATAACTGCTTCCTCAATGTCCTCCACAGCTCCCAGACGATTGTAACGATCCTGGAGATGAGTGGCAAGCTGATTTATTGAGCTCCATCGTTCGTCGTGACCGGGTGGGCAACGGTCCAGTGCTAGGCGATCAAGGACGATTGCCTCGATGTGGTCCGTCCCATCCCCTTGCTCAAACTTGGCGAAGGCTGACTTCGCCTGTGCAAGTATCTGCTCAACTGAAACAGTCTCCTCTCCAATGGAGTCCCTCCAGCCGCTTTTCTCATGCTCAGTGTAAGGAGGCTCGGACCCCTTGTGACTTTCGGCTGACGTGAATGTCATTTCACTGAGGTTGTTCTCGCAGACAAAACGGTTAATAAGCACCTTGTGATTCCATCTTGTTTCTGTCAAGGTTGGGACGGTGAGGGGACAGGCAATGGATAGTGGAAAGAAGAATGTGGGAATGTTGGCGACTTCGCCGCAATGACTTGGGCCGTGGCGGCCGACCGTTATCTGTATTTTTAGTTTGCACAGCCCAAGGTATATCATGGCGAGGAAGAACTCACAGTGCTTTGACGTTAATCAGTTCAAAAGGGCCTTGGCTAAAACAACGACAAAAAGAAATGGTATCAACAGATCGAAATCGGCTCTACTCTCTATACGCACCCAGCAACCGCTACCGCGTGATCCCCATCTTCAAAAACGCCCCAACGATCCCACCTCGTCATACCGCCCCGGATTCTCCGACATCTTCTTCGAAAGAATATACTTGAGCGTGTTCCGGAAATGTTGCTGGATCATGTCCGGAGACGCCACCCCTTCGATTCGTTGTGACGGGTGCAGGTACGAAGCTGAAGACGAGGGTGAGGTGATGGTGTCGATGAAGGTTGTGATGAGTTCCACAAGCGAGACGATGAATTTTGGGGCGACCTGCGACAGTATCGGAAACTCGTCAGCATTAAGAGAATGTAGAGAGAAGATGGACACACAGCAAGTGCCCCGCGACCAAAGTAATACAGATATTGATCCAGCGTGTCATAGTATATCTGAACAGTGACGATCACCTCCGTCGCCGAATGCGCGATCTACAATGACTTTTGCAAACATTCCGATACGCGTTTGCTGTCTTGGTGCGGGTACTGCCGACAACCCGTCAGTTACGATCGATAGCACAGACCGATACTCACCGCCTTGGCCGTACTCTCCCTATCCTTGCCTTCCCCTTCCCCTTCCTCAACGTGTCATACGCGTCCACCTGGGATACCTTTGCGCCCTGTGACGTTCCAATAATCAACGGACAGCTGTGCTCGGCTGTCAGAAATCGAGTCTTCGTACACTGAAACGCTTGGACATACAGGTCGTACGCCCGGTCTTCGAACCCAGAGCCACATTCGGAGGCGATTTGAGTGGCGAGGAGGAATAGACGAAGGGCGAGCGAGGGAGAGTCGACTTGTGTCGCGAGGATGGAGGTGCATTCGTGCAAGAACTTGAGGATGTTGGTCATTTTCGATTGCCAGTCGTGTTCCTATTCGTTGTCGAGGTTAAAAATAAAGTGCGTAGGAAAGTGCAATCTCACCTAATGTTCACGAATTTTGTACCGCCAACAGAGCTTGATGCTCGAAGTGATGAGGGAACGTATACCGCATTCGTCACGGTTCACTTCCAGCCTCAAAGTGCCGACGTGCGGTTTGCAACAGCTGACGAGTGTGGTGTGCCAGTCAGTTCTTGACTCTCTCGACCCAAGAAATCTGCAGACGCACCTCAAACTGCACCCCCAACGACTCAGCCCCGAACAGATGCACCATCTGCGCTACCCATCCCTGCTCCTGCTCCTTCTCCACCACATACGGCCCCTGTCTCCGTATCTCCTTCACGTCCTTTACCGGCCAACCACCGACGGCGCGACCTTGTTGATTTCTATGAAATTCGTGAACACGACCGGGATCGGGTCTTGGAAGAACTCGGACCCTTGAGGAACTAGACTGGGTCAGTAAACGGATGTGACGCAACGCGGTGTGGGCTTACCGGAATCGGTCCCGACAGGCAGGTGACCCTTGGTCTGACCGCAGAGATAGTGTCGTAGAGAGCGCTCTTCATAAGTTTGTTGACGTACATATCAAGGATGGACGAGGTAGCTGCGTCATAGATGGGATCGGTGCCGAGTCTGCAGACGGTGTGTCGTAGATGTGGTTTGAGAGATGTCGATGTCGTACTACGGGCGTCGTCTGAAGTGCGCATGAGACTAGCGCGTTGGCCACAAAGACACGCTTGTACTTATCTAATCTACTACCCTCAGGCTCGAGTCACGGAGTCAGGACGGCGTGCTCTTGCCTCAGTCATCCCTCGCTTCATCCAAGACGGCGTGCGACGACTGCCGTATGCTCTCTGCACAACGAGAGTATACGACGGTCGCCGTACGTCGGTACCTCCCTCGTTTGTCCTCGTCCTCGCCTTCCCTAGTACGTCACCCCTCTTGTGCGACATCTCGCTTGCTTACCGACCCGCCCGCCCTCGCCCTCTCCCGCCTTCATCCTCGCAAATCACCGTCACTCGTGACGCGCTTTCGGAATACTTGCGGTAATGCTCTCAGCTGAGGTCACTACGTCTCTTGTACGTGTACAACTCGGACTCCGGGGGAACATGGATGTAATTGATATTCTTCATCAAATCGAATTTCCGACGAGAACAATCAGTCCATGGATCCACTGGTCCCACGGTGATCATCCTCCAGAAAGCAGAGTCCCATTATACAACTCATTAGCATCCACAACTCGGTGGTTCTCGTTTTCATTGTACGTACGCAGTACTTTCATGTTCCCGGGACGAACACCTGAATGTCAGGCATACGCGAGGTAAGTGCTAATTTCAAGGCATGCGCCTGTGACTCAGTTCTTGACCGCCGATGCCGCAGGTGACACAGAAATCTGGATTAAACTACGGTCGAGTTAACATTTCCTCGCAAACATTATCCACAGCGGCACAACGTTCAAGTATGCGAGTCGAGACAAGACAATCCGTCGGCTCTAGTGGCCAGATCGCTCGGGTCTGAGGCCTCAGGCCTCAGGTTCTGCCTCGATCGAGAGAGGTGACGGAGCCCTGCTATCGTTAACGATTTGGTCCGCGTCGCTCACTATATTACTATAGATTCCAGATCAAAATTCATTATGCCTGACGAAGGGCCGCGTTCACTTTGGCTAGTTCCCCGCATGACGCTGCGTCAGAGCGGTCCACCAGTTCGAAACCGTTCCCATCCCGCCTCCCCGACCTGACCCTCACATTCAGAGAGGGGCGCCCAATGGGAGCGAGATATTTACGATGGCTCAACAGCTTCTCCCACATACACGGATGCAACTCTGGACTCCGCTTGCGAAGCCCAGGGTCGTCATACTGTTCAAAAAACCAGTCGTATGGTACATCACCAGACATCCGCACGTTCGATACCAATCGCAAAGCAAATGTATGCGAAGAAACACATCAAATACATAAGTATGAGGCAACCATACAACGATACAAACTGAATGGATTAGGCACCAATATGTACATACAGAATCCGTTGATCAAGCGGAACAATACCGGCCAACGAGTTCATCGTCCTGTGCAGCGCCAACGCTGCTCGTGTGTGATCCAGCCTACCACATCCATCCAACATATGCTCGTAAAACTTGGACGTGATCGTGCTCGCTTGTGCATCGTCCACCGCCCACATCGTCCCAATCACAGATTGGAACCCTGCAAACTGCATCGCCGACGCCAGATGGATCACCTCATCCGGACTCTCCTTGTATCCAACTGTGGTCTGGCACGCAGAAAGGTAGGCAAATTCCGGGTGCTCCAACTCACATCCCATAATGTGTTCGATTGTAAACGGGCCATCGCGGAGGGCGAACGCAGATTGAAAGGGCTCTTCTACGTTTGGGATGCCGTGACAAGCAAAGTGAACCCACTCGTTCTTCTTCAGCTCCATCGAGACTCTAGATATACTCGATTTAGAACCTTCGAGGCGCGTGAGCTTGGCAAGACCTCGCACACGCCGAGAGACGATGTCCAGTTCGCTGCCAACAAAATGAAGTTTACTCTGGCCAACGGCAGCGGCTTGACCTATAGCGAGAAAGCGGTTCTCATTGATCGAGGACCTCGTCGATAGGGCATTCCGCCTAGCACGAATGAGGGCAGTGAGGGTGGGAGTGTAAGAGGAGATGTACAAATGAGAGGGATTGGGTTGGCCCTCCCGATATGGACCGGCAGCATGCAACGGTAGAATAGAGAACTCGGCAGTTGGGCACCACCAGATGCGTGAGCGAGGAGGAACCGTCGTCTGCAGGAAGTCTACAATTGGGGACACAACTTCATCCCAGAGGAGACGTAAGAAGCGACCAAGATCATTCTGCACCTCCATTGTTTCTGCACGAAATACTAGAGATCGGAGTTCCAACGACAGGTCCTCAACGCGCTGCTTTGTAATTTTCAATGGGATATGGACCGGATGTCTGTCGGAAAAGACAACGAGTGCATCGCACGTATACTTGCTAGCATTCACGATGACCACAGGTCCCCCACTGGCAGCGTGCTGGAGTTCAGAGAAGGAAGGGGGAAGAAGGAATCGAGCGAGGCCGGGTAATTTGCGAATTTGAGTGATTACGGATTGCAGATCAACATTAAGACCACAAAGCTTGTTGTGCTGATCTGGACCTTGTGAATGAATTGTATCATGTATTTCTGATGAGAGTCGAGTAAACTTGTCTGCAAGGGACTTTCCTTCCTGGCCCGACGCGATGACATCTTGAAGAGGGGAACGGAGACGAGCAATCTGGGTCCAGAACACACCGCGACCTTGCTCGAGAAGCTCGACCGCTGTTTGTGCGCGCTGAGCGCGGAGACAAGCCGAAAAGGCATCGATTGCGAGAGATGAAGCGAGATCCTTGAAAGTGTGGAGATGTTTGGGTAGGGACGGTAAAATGGCGAGATGCTGAACAAGTAGTCGAAGAGATGTTTCGTATGCAAGAAGGACTGTGGGATGGTGAAAATCCTCAGCTTCCGTGGTCCATTGCTTGGCTGCAGAGAGATCGTCTGGTGAGAGTGTTTGAGAGATTTGTGACAACTTGGTATAGAGGCTGAATAGATCCTCTCTATCCTTCAACTCTCTCGACTGGGTGAACCGAACACGGAGACCATGTGCATGGACACGTAATGACCATGATCGGCTAAGATGGTCAGGTGGGCAAAGATCGAGCGCTTGTCTGCCGAGGATGATGGCCTCATTGAGGTCCGTCATGTCTCCCAGCCGGCCGTAACGAGTGGAGAGAAATTTTGCGACATTGATCAACGACCCTGATCGAACCGGGTGCCCTGACAGGCGAAGGTTAAGGGCTTCTTTCCCGATGATGATGGCCTCATTGAGGTCCGTCATGTCTCCAAGCCGGTCGTAACGAAAGGAGAGATAGCCTGCGACATTGCTCAACGACGCTGATCGATGCGGGTGCCCTGACGGGCAAAGGTCGAGGGCTTGTCTCCCGAGGATGATGGCTCCATTGAGGTCCGTCATGTCTCCAAGCCGGTTGTAACGAGTGGAGAGAGAGAGAGCGACATTGTTCAACGTCCTTGATCTACCAGGGTGCCCTGACGGGCAAAGGTCGAGGGCTTGTCTCCCGAGGATGATGGCCTCATTGAGGTCCGTCATGTCGCCAAGTCGCTTGTAACGATTAGAGAGATAGATTGCGACATTGTTCAACGACCCATGTGGGTGCCCTGATGGGTGAAGGGCGAGGGCTTGTCTGCCGAGGATGATGGCCTCATTGAGGTCCGTCATATCTCCAAGGTGGTTGTAACGAGTGAAGAGATAATTTGCGACATTGTTCAACGACCCTGATCGATGTGGGTGCCCTGACGGGCAAAGGTCGAGGGCATGTCTCCCGAGGATGATGGCCTCATCGAGGTCCGCCATATCTCCAAGGTGGTTGTAACGAGTGAAGAGATAATTTGCGGCATTGTTCAACGACGATGATCGATCCAGTTGCCCTGACGGGCGAAGGTTAAGGGCTTCTTTCCCGAGGATGATGGCCTCATTGAGGTCCGTCATATCTCCAAGCTGGTCGTAACGATGGTAGAGATATTTTCCGACATTGTTCAACGACATTAATCGATCCGGGTGCCCTGACGGGCAAAGGTCGAGGGCTTTTCTCCCGAGGACGATGGCCTCATTGAGGTCCGTCATATCTCCAAGCTGGTTGTAACGATCAGAGAGATAGAGTGCGACATTGTTCAACGAAATCGATCGATTTGGGTGCCCTGCTGGGCACAGCTCTAGTGCCTCTCTGCCATAGATAGCTGCTTCCTCAATGTCCTCCACCGCTCCCAGATGGTTGTAACGATCCTGAAGATGACTGGCAAGCTGAAAGACTGAGCTCCATCGCTCGTCGTGACCGGGTGGGCAACGATCCAGTGCTTGGCGATCAAGGACGATTGCCTCGCTAATGTGGTCCGTCCCGTCCCCTTGCTCAAACTTGGTGAATGCTGACCGCGCTTGTGCAAGTATCTGAGCCACTGAAACAGTCGCCTCCCCAGCCGAGTCCTTCTGCCTCTCTTTCTCATGCTCGGTAAAACGAGACTTTCCTCGAGACCACCACTGCTTGGCTGACGTGAATGTCATTTCACTTTGGCCCTTCTCGACAACACAGTGAAATATGCACCTTTTGATATCATCTTGTCTCACTGAATGTTGGGACGATGAGGTACTGCGCAGTGGAAAGAAGAAAATGATGATCTTGGCGCCTGCAGCGTCGCAATGACTTGGGGCAGCCTGGGAGTTTTTCCGCATTGTTCCCAGTCGTTGGCACAGCGCCGTCATTGAATGAGTACTGCCATCATGGAGGCTGTTCGCACAGCCCGAGGTAGAACCTGGCAAAGAAGGCACTTTGACGTAATCAGTTCAAAAGGGTCTTGGCTATGTAAAACGACGACAAAAAAAGCAAGCGCACGAGATGTACGAAGGCGACGACGACGGTCCCGAAGCACAAGTACGCATATTTTCTTCGCATGCCCGCATCGTCATGCATCTCCCCGTAGACCGTCGACGTCAACTTTGACTACTACCACGTCAATGCGAACATCGATTATCACACCATCCAGTGACTGCTCATCCAACTGTTTGGGCCTCTTGTGGATCTGATCACGAGTATGGCGCAGGACAGACGAGGATGCCTATCCATACTACGCGTATCTGACGGCGGGACCCGCAGCGAAACCAAGTGGTGCGGTGTATCCCTAGCCCGACTCACTGCCTCCGAGTCGTAGCTCTGTCGCACCCACCCGAACTCCGTTGCCCATCACATGTGTCACACTGGCACCCAACAGCTCGCTTTGCCACCTCATCATGTCCGGAGGTGGTCGCTCATGTATCCACGTCTACATACACTCACTCCCCCTCTCTCGCCACGTCGTTGTTCGTCCTCATCCCTCGCCAATGTCGCCCTCGTTGGTGACGCACACACACCCTCCGTCACTCCGCCGTCCCGCTCGCACACATTTGATTGCGACGCACCCTCCCTCGTTCTCCTCACCTCAACGCGTCGAGGACGGCGTGCTCTTGCCCCAGTGATCCCTCGCTTCATCCAAGACGGCGTGCGACGACTGCTGTATGCTCTCGGCACAACGAGGTATACGACGGTCGCCGTACGTCGTTAGTACCTCCCTCGTTTGCCCTCGTCCTCGCCTACATAACCCTCCCGTGCGTCCATACGGAGGCACCACCTCGCTTGCTCACTGACCCGCCCTCCCTCGCCCTCTCCTGCCCTCGTTCTCGCACATCACCGTCGCTCGTGACGTGCTTGCTCGCCTACCATCACCCACGACACGCATGTACAAGGAGGTACGTCTGATTTCCCTCCCACGACGGCGAACACGGGAACCAAGTACACAAACGCGCACGCAAACATCTGGACGCGTGGACCCTCGCTCGTCTCGCACTCGCTCTCCTCATTCGCTCGTCCTCGTACTTTCCAACGTCGCACGGCAGCGACACCGTATTTGCGGAAGAGCGCGAGCATATACACACGCACGCGAACGCCTGGTACGTGATGACGACTTCACAGGCTACGATCAACCCACCCCTTTCCATGCGAACTCTGACCCCACTCCCAGCGGCAAGATGGGTTAAATTTACTCCTTGTTCATCCCAACTTCCATTAATTAGCGTTACGCGGAGGTAAGCGTTCTTTCCATGACTCAAGACGTATCGTATGTGATGATAGCTCACCCTTACAGATTCTGGGTCTCCAAGTCCATAGCTCCCATTTTTGCCGCCATCTTGGTTACGAGCTAGTCTCTACCACGGAGTAGGTCGGAATACTGCCAGCAATGCCTTCAGCTGAAGTCGCTACTTTCTCTTGTACGTCTACAACACAGACTCCGGGGGAACATGGGCAACGAATTGGTATTCTTCATCGCATGGTATGTCCAACGAGAACAATGAGTCACGATATGTATGTAGAACACATGGATCCATGAGTCCCACGGCGACCATCCTTGAAAAAGCAAGTCGCACTATATAACTCATTAGTATCTACAACTCGGTAGTGATGTTCCCGGGCCGAACACCTGAACGTCAGGTATACTCCAGGAAATAATTTCAGGACATGTACCGGTGACTCAGTTCTTGACCGCCGATGTCGCAGGTGACACAGAAATATGGGTGACACTACCATCGAGTTAACTCCTCATATGGCACTCCGTACCTTGCAAAACTTATCCACGGCGGCACCACGCAAGTATCCTTCGCAGTCGAGTCGAGACGATCCGCCGACTCCAGTGGCGAGATCGTCAGGTTCTATTTCGATCGAGAGAGGTCGTTTGCAGTGACGGAGCCCTGCTATCTTCAATGATTTCATCCCCGTCGCTCAGTACTATAGATTCCAGACCCAAAAGCATTATGCCTGGCAAAGGACCCAGTTTACTTTGGCTGGTTCCCCGCATGACAGGTCGGAAGTTCAACAAAAAAATGACAAATGACGGTGGGTACTTGATCCACCCTCGTAGGTTCGAATCCATTCCCATCCCGTCTCCCCGACCTGGCCCTCATATTCAGAGCGGGGCGCCCGATGGGATAACATCTTCCCCCACATGCACGAATGCAACCCTGGACGCTACTCACGAAGCCCAGGGTCGTCATACTGTTCGGGAAACCAGTTGTCCACATAACCAGACATCCACACGTTCGATACTGATCGCAAATAGCAAATGTACAAGTACGAAGAGACACATCAAATACATAAGTACGAGGCAACCATACAACGATACAAACATGACGTGGACTAGGCACCGATATGTACATACAGAATCCGCTGATCGAGCGGAACACTACCCGCCAACGATTCCATCGTCCTGTGCAGCGCCAACGCCGCTCGAGTGTGATCCAGCCTACCACATCCATCCAATATATGCTCGTAAAACTTGGACGCGATCGTGCTCGCTTGTGCATCGTCCACCGCCCGCATCGTCCCAATCACAGATCGGAACCCTGCAAACTGCATCGCCGACGCCAGATGGATCACCTCATCCGGACTCTCCTTGTATCCAACTGTGGTCTGGCACGCAGAGAGGTAGGCAAATTCCGGGTGCTCCAACTCACATCCCATAATGTGTTCGATTGTAAACGGACCATCGCGGAGGGCGAACGCAGATTGGAAGGGGTCTTCTACGTTTGGGATGCCGTGACAAGCAAAGTGAACCCACTCGTTCTTCTTTAGCTCCTTTGAGACTCTTGATACACTCGATTTCGAACCTTCAAGGCGCGTGAGCTTCGCGAGACCTTGCATACGCTCAGCGACGATGTCCAGTTCGCTGCCAACAAATTGGAGTTTACTCTGGCCAATGGCAGTGGCTTGACCTATAGCGAGAAAGCGATTATCATTTATCGAGTACCTCATCGATAGGGCATTCCGCCTAGCACGAATAAGGGCAGTGAGGGTGGGAGTGTAAGAGGAGATGTACAAATGAGAGGGATTGGGTCGGCGCCACCGCCGATATGGACCGGCAGCATGTAATGGTAGAAGAGAGAACTCGGCAGTTGGGCACCACCAGATGCGTGAACCAGGAGGAACCGTCGTCTGCAGGAAGTTTACAATCGGGGACACAACTTCATCCCAGAGGTGACGCAGGAAGCGACCAAGATCATTCTGCACCTCCATTGTTTCTGCACGAAATACTAGAGATCGGAGTTCCAAAGACAGGTCCTCAACGCGCTGTTTTGTAATTTTCAATGGGATATGGACCGGATCTCTGTCGGAAAAGACAACGAGTGCATCGCACGTATACTTGCTAGCATTCACGATGACCACAGGTCCCCCACTGGCAGCGTGCTGGAGTTCGGAGAAGGAAGGGGGGAGAAGGAATCGAGCGAGACCGAGTAATTTGCGAATTTTAGTGATTACGGATTGCAGATCAACATTAAGAGCGCAAAGCTTGTTGTGCTGGTCTGGACCTTGTGAATGAATTGTATCTTGTATGTCTGATGCGAGTCGAGTAAACTGGTTTGCAAGAGATTGTCCTTCCTGGCCCGACGCGATGACATCTTGAAGAGGGGAACGCAGACGAGCAATCTGAGTCCAGAATACACCGCGACCTTGCTCGAGAAGCTCGACTGCCACTGTGGCACGCTGATTGCGGAGACAAGCGGAAAAGGCATCGATTGCTAGGGATGAAGCGAGGTCTTTGAAACTCTGGAGACGATTGGGTAGGGATGGTAAAATGGCGAGGTGCTGAACAAGTAGTCGAAGAGATGTTTGGTATGCGAGAAGGACTGTGGGATGGCAAAAATCCTCAGCTTCCGTGATCCACCGCTTGGCTGTAGAGAGATCAACCGGTGAGAGTGTTTGAGAGATATTTGACAACTCGAGGTAGAGACTGAACAGATCTTCTCTATCCTTCAAATCATTCGACTTGGTGAAGCGAACACAGAGACAACGTGCGAGTATACGTAACGACCGTGATCGGTCGGGATGTCCCGACGGGCAAAGGTCGAGGGATTGTCTCCCCAGGATGATGGTCTCGTTGAGATCCGTCATGTCTCCAAGCCGCTTGTAACGAGTGGAGAGATAGCTTGCGACATTGTTCAACGACGTTGATTGATGTGGGTGCCCTGACGGGCGAAGGTCGAGGGCTTGTCTCCCGAGGATGATGGCCTCGTTGAGATCCGTCATGTCTCCAAGCCGGTCGTAGCGAGTGGAGAGATAGTTTGCGACATTATTCAACGACATTGATCGATCCGGGTGCCCTGACGGGCGAAGGTCGAGGGATTGTCTCCCGAAGATGATGGCCTCGTTGAGATCCGTCATGTCTCCAAGCCGGTCGTAACGAGTGGAGACAAAGTTTGCGACATTGTTCAACGACGTTGATCGAAGTGGGTGTCCTGACGGGCGAAGGTCGAGGGCTTGTCTCCCGAGAATGATGGCCTCGTTGAGATCCGTCATGTCTCCAAGCCGGTCGTAACGAGTGGAGAGACAGCTTGCGACATTGTTCAACGACGTTGATCGAAGTGGGTGTCCTGACGGGCGAAGGTCGAGGGCTTGTCTCCCGAAGATGATGGCCTCGTTGAGATCCGTCATGTCTCCAAGCCGGTCGTAACGAGTGGAGAGATAGTTTGCGACATTGTTCAACGACATTGATCGAAGTGGGTGCCCTGACGGGCGAAGGTCGAGGGCTTGTCTCCCGAGAATGATGGCCTCGTTGAGATCCGTCATGTCTCCAAGCCGGTCGTAACGAGTGGAGAGACAGCTTGCGACATTGCCCAACGACGTTGATCGATCCGGGTGCCCTGACAGGCAAAGGTCGAGGGCTTGTCTCCCGAGAATGATGGCCTCGTTGAGA
>JBBPOS010000581.1:0-17463 GCA_038091575.1 Leccinum subgranulosum
TGAATTGAGCCTTACTCACTTCACCCTCCTTCTCGAGTCACACAGTCAACGCGCGGTAACCCATAAACCCGCAGAACGACCATAGGCAAGTAACCATAGACTTGCACCCCCTTACTCATCTATTGCCTCCATCTCGAGGCTCTCCGCATAGCGTCGTTCTCACCTTTATCTTGATAGCACTCGTTGAACACTTACCATATATAGATAGCATAGCTTATTCAGACCTGCCCTAAGCTGGTCTGTGCACATGTACTTGTAGTATAAATACTTGAATGCAGCAACCAAACAAGCCAGTCTTGTTCTGGTTGGATTCCCTCCTTTCTATACAGTCCCCTCTCCTAAGTCGCGTTCAAGTCGAGGTGCCATAGTCCGTCAGGATTTAGGTTGCCTTCAGAAGCTTGGACTTCTCCTGATTGCAAGAGTTTATCTCCTGACATATTAGATCTCTGGATTCATTGTATGGTGCTTCCTGGATCAGATATCCAAGGAAATGAGAGTGAATATAATCCAGATCTTCTTTGCATTGTGCTTCATAGTGGAGACATGTTTTGTATGCTCTCTGCCATGCATCATCAGAATCTTGATGTGAATTCTGGAAGTATGGAAGAGCTTCTGGTAGAGGAACTGGCTTGTCAAGGGATACAGGGACTCCTAGGAGATGGTTGGTGGCTGCAATCTCAATGGCTCCTATTACCAAGTAGCAATTACGTAATTGTAGCGGCGCACTTGCGACTCCAGGCAAAGACAAATGAAGACGACTGCATGACATTGACACCAGTTCAAAATCAGCCACGTATCGATCGCCAGTAACATCTATCGCCAACTTTGCGACCGCAAGTTTAGGATAATATGTTGGTTCTATCGTGTGGAAGCGGTGTGCCAGGAAGAGACACCTTGTGTACCCTTCATTAGAGATATCCCAGTGCTTGTTGGTGCACGGCATATCCTCCACTGCAATACATCCCTCTACGTCAGCACTCTGCCTGGTAACAGTAATCGGCAAGAGTCTGTCATAGATGGATGATGAAGTGTCAAGTCGATGCAGCACAGTTCGTCAACAGCACGATGCTCCTATCGATCTCGTTCCAGCAGCCTCACGTGGATGGACCCAGTGAGGGAATCAACGACAGAGTTCCTTATGACATTTAATATTGTGTCTCGGCATTTAAACACACCTCGTGAGTGAGGCGCAAGACGTCTTTCCCGTTCATCTTGACAGGGCGCTGGTCATCGGGGATAGTGAAGGCCTGTGCGACGACGACCTTGTTCATCTCTTCAATCCAATAACGGTAGAGAAAGATCAACATGAGTGTTCGTAAGCTCGACTGTGACCGTGCCACCAGACTCCTGCGTCGCAGCAGGGATGCTTGACCTCGTTTGATTCTGAGAGCCGATGAGCACTACCCGTGCGGGGGGATTATATAAAATATGTGGGTGATAGTGTCAAAAACCAAGTGAGGGACTCGCAGATAAAGGAAGCGTGAGCACTTGAACTTGATGCTCGGAATTGTAGTGAAACTTGTGGCCAATAGATCACAAGGAATGTTCAAGGCGATGGTGTCGCTATTTAAAACGACAACAGTTGATATACCACAAGAAAATGGCATCGCATTCTTTTTTCTATCTTAGTTGTACCAAGCGGTCAAGGTATCCTGGAACCCATCTGCGTCACCGCTTGCATTCACAGCGCCCACGCCCCCTACGTACAGCTGCCAGGTCGTACCGATCGTGGACAGACTGTAAATGGACGTGGAAGGCGCCGACGAGGCATCGATGTTGATGATGTACGGCTGACACGTGTAGTAATTAAGGCATGTCTGTCCGTAGTTCTGTTTCGGGTTTCCGACGATGGAGCATAAGCGTCGCGTCCGAATACAGATACAAGAAAAAGGTGCACAATTGGGAACAGGAAGCGGAAAGGCGTGGATAATAGGAACATCGGAAGCAAAAGACTTACTTGAAAGAAGCTATAAAATCCGGCGCCTGGAAGAGAGTGGAGAAGACGATCAATGTATCGTGATCGGAAACCAGTGCATGTGCGCAACTCACCGAAAAGGATGATGTCGGACGAGGACTGGATGTACATCGCCCACGCGGAGGTGAGACCGCTAGGGAAGCTGGGATCATAGTAAGAACTGTTGAAACTATACGGCGCCGGCGGAGCAGGGTCTGGTTGATAGTAAGGCTGCGAGGGCAAGCATCAAGCTGCAGTGTGAGCGCACGAAACGCGGGGAGAACTTCAGTTAGATCGTCACTCACCGTCTCAGTCTGTGCGAGGCCGATGTAGTGGTTTTGAGCGTTCGCTAGGTTGTACTGATAGAGAACCGCGTGCTCCGCTAGCGTAAAAAATATTACTACGTGTAGAGGAGCATCGAAAAATCGACTCACACGCTAGAACAATATTACTGTCAGTATAGCTATTCAAGATGTGGACAGGCTCATTGACGTACAAGTTCCGATGAACCAGACAGGACCCGCAGACTCCGACAGAATACCTCGGCCAGTGAAAATTGTTGTTTGTTGAGACGTGTCTTGGTCGTCTAGATCGTGGTCGGCAGTCCACACCCAAGTTCCCTAATCGACTGTTTCAATGCACGATCTGATGCTGAGTTTCGATGATACACACCTCAAAGTAGGCACTCGATTGCGGGGTCAGGTGAATACCCATAAACGCGGCCTGGCAGTCGGTATTGGTGGACCCAGCCGGGCACTGAGAGTATTGCATGTTGGTGCCAATAGCTAAACATATGTGCGTATGAGTGGACACTCCAAATAATGGGTGCGCAACTGACCTCCTCCTAGCCTGTCAATGGGCAGGTAAGCATCATTAAAGCAAATCATTTTCGAGCTTACCGGAGGTGAGTGTCCCAAAGACCAGCAGCACCTTGCTCTCCAGCGGGATCATGAACATTCCACTCGACCAAGATTGCCCCCGGAGCTGCGAAAACGTCAGTCTCCATCGCTTGAGCTCGGTAGACAACAAGGGTAATCACCGGGTCCAGCTGTGGTGAAAAGCATATCGCTAATTTCCATAAGACCCTGAGAGCCTGCGGTACCGGCTTGGATGACAGGGATTAGTTTGGCTTGGTCCTGGAAGTTGCTTCCGCCTGCTAGGATGACCGACCATGCTTCCCCAACAATTTGTGTCCCGGCAGGGATGGTGATCGTATCCGTGACATAATATACACCAGCGTCGAAGAATATGATCATGCAGCCGGAATACTGTGCACGAGTTTGAGGGAAATCCTTATCTATCTCTTACATGTAGAGGTTATAACGTTACCTCGTTAATAATATTTTGGATAGCTTCAGTGTCATCTGTCGTGCCATCTCCTTTCGCCCCCTGACTCTTGACGCTAATGATCTGGCTCGTAGAATAGTCAGTGTATTGCGGGTGTCCTTTGCCAAAAATGGCCCCAGAGCCATCAAGGAGCACCGCAGGCTTGGAAAATGAAGTGATGTCACCCTGCGTCCAAGTTGCATTGTCTGAAGTTCCCGAATATACGTTCCCCTGCGCCCAGGAGGCAATGGTAGTCGTGCCACCTTCCAAGATGGTGGCGCCGCCAGAGACACCGACCGCAACGGAAACATTGTTTAGCTGGATATTGTTTAGAACGAGGGAGTACGGAAGTGTGCCGTTGCTTGCGGCAGACGCTTGCACGAAAATTGGTGTGTCGGTGACGACAGCGTCGATGATGGCTTCGGAACCAATGGCCTGAGAATGAGTGGTGAATGAGGAGCAACCTGGCGAGAAGGTTCATTACCTGCCCTGCTTGTGTACTTCCACCGATATCCAAAGAGAAGCCAACCTGTAAAGGAATGTCACCATTCCAAATTTGCCAGCAATCCGGAAACAACTCAATTCACCTGGCAATTGTTAATGTTGACATCTTGAAATGTGAAGCCTAGGGGACGTGTGAGATGACATTGCTGTCGAGGTATCAGAGAAATAGCAAACCCCAATCCCAGAGCCCCGAAACAGCTTGAAAAAGCAAGTCACTGGTTGAATTCGCATTTGTCGCCAAGTCCACTCACCAGTGTTTGCGTTATTGACAGTTATGTTGCGTACGGTGAATTGTTGGTTTCCAGCTTGGATTCCAAATTTTCCTAGATACGATCTCGGCTCATAGACTCCGTTTGACCGCTGAAAGTCACACTTACCACCATTGAAGACAATATCTATTTCAAGATGTTGAACTCCATGCGTTCGCAAGCTAAGTGTGACTACATACCTCCCATGAAACCACCACTACGGAACACACGCGGTTTATTTCTCTTTTGATAATTATATA
Organism: Leccinum subgranulosum; assembly: GCA_038091575.1. Taxonomy (NCBI): domain Eukaryota; kingdom Fungi; phylum Basidiomycota; class Agaricomycetes; order Boletales; family Boletaceae; genus Leccinum; species Leccinum subgranulosum. Next base: position 4,293 of record JBBPOS010000581.1, read on the forward strand.
ATGAGAAGGGGCTCACCTGCCGGACTCCATGTACAGCCCTGTTACACGCGTTAGCTATTTCCGATATTTATAAATGTGGATTCACCTGTCTGAGCATTTCCAGACTCGGTGGACATGTCCACAACGACGTTGACCAGTGATGTTGCCTGAGATACTTGCCAGTGCAAACCGATCACAGAAGTTGCCACTGGAATCTGTTGCATGTCAATGATCAAGTTCCTTACGGAGCGGAAACTTCATGAAGAACTGATCTCAGCATGCTGGGAAGAAACTTGAAGCGATCAATGATGCATACAAATTATCTTGGTTGATAAACCACTGAGCACCTCCGCCATTGGGAATGTAAGGGTCCGCATCTATGGCGCGATCAGTTTGTGCAACTGCTCGAATCCAGAGGGGCATACCAATGACTGCGAATCCACTGAAGTTGGAGCTGGCGAGTAGCGTCGGAGGATTCCTAGCGTCCCCAATCATTTGGGTATAATAGTATGTATCGATAGCCGATGATACTAGATATGTGCTAGTCACGGGTCAGGACAGCATGCGTGAGAAAGAAACAGAATAAGTCACCCTTGTGGAAAGTACACGAGCGCCGGAGAAACCCTGGAGTTTTAAGCTGAGATACGAGAGGACCACGCATACTACCAGTCACATACGTTGAAGACACGCAAGTTCCATTTCCACAACGGTTTCCGGATGACATGGCCAGACTAAGGGTAACTGTTAGCCCCGCAGAGAAGATAAGCAGAGAATCCTACTTTATCGCGGCCGTGTCGTCAGTGACACCGTTGCCAGTGGCCCCATAATCCATCACATTGCGAAAAACTTGGTAAGAGCTAGCATCGGGATTGAACGGAGATGTTCCTTGATGTTCGATCAACTCGAGCCAGTAAGGGTCAGAAGGTGTTGCGGTCCCGGCAGCAAGGGGAGCGGTGCAAGACGTCCCAAAACCAAAAGCAACTCTAGAGGTGTATAAGATCGTGCTGAGGAGCAACGACGAGCGCTGCCACATGGTTGGACGAGGGAGAAGAGAGAGGGAACTGAACTCGCGAAGTGGACAGCAAAATTTATACGTGATTATCTCAAATTTACGAGTGCGAAAGGCTCACCTGATCTACGGAGAAGCATGGGACATGAAGTTAAGTGAAGCCATCGTGGCTTTGTTCGGGAAGCCGATGCCTTGCAATGAGCTATCACTACGCCAAAGACGGTATGAGAAGGATAAATTTAGGAGAGCCGGGTCGCTATGTCAGATTTTTGGACGTGAGCAGGGATTCCTGTAAAACATTTAGCCATCGGTTAATCTGAAAAGAGTGGAAGATGCATCTGTGTCCACCATGACGCGACAGTATGGATGCATATCAAGAATTGAGCTTCGCCACAATGACTTGGGGTAAAGTATGATGGGGTATCATCGCAGTTTTGAGCTCACGGTTCAGAGAAATGGCTATAAACGTTGGGGCATCAGCTTTCCATACAAGTCGATCCACTTACCGCGGCTCGTGTCACACCTATTTCAGAGTGAGCTTATACGGCAATCATGAATGTAGATCAGCAACTTCATGCTACGTCTTCAATGCAGTAACCGGTCGCCGTTGCCTGTGAATAGATCGCACAAAATATGAGTGTCTAAAAACATGACCAGTAGTTTTGCAGGAGATGGGTCATAATGTCACATGTTACTCAGGTCCGAGTGATGGGCGGCTAGAGTTCTCCTCGTCGGTGTCAAGCGCCCCAGCATAGTGTGGTACGGAGATGCTACCACGGATGTTCACTACCACATGGGCCCCTTAAACCATGTACCAATTTAACTGGGAAAAAATGTGCGAACAGGATTACTTCGTTCTTGATCAGTTAGTGTTGTTCCGACGCAAGGATGTGGAAAGACCCACTGATAGAACGTCACTGGCGGTACTTCAGTTCTCGTCGTGTTGTCCTTTGTTCAAGAACCATCGGAAACTCGGACTTTACACTGTCACCTGCACACCCCTTTAACACTTGGGGATGAAAAAGCGCTAGAGATGTGCAGGGATGAGAAGAATATCTTAGCAGTGCCTGCAATAACAAAATACACTGCAGCCACCGACTAGGACAACTGAGTACTAATGGGAAAGGGTCGCGGAAGTTGCCGAGGGTTCTCAGGATCAACCATCCAATCAGTGGCAATCACTGACTCACTGAGAGTCTGACTACTTCGTCATGCACATTCACAAGTGGCCATTCCCATCGCTTACACTTCACTGTCAGTCTCTTCTCCGATTCGCTACGGGAAAAAAAAAAAAAAAAACACTGTCGTTACAGTCATACGTCTCTACGTTCCTGGAAATACACGGGGTATAGTTGAAGCTGTTGAACTCACATTATAATACACACGCACGCACACACATAATCAAAGATAAGAAAGTCCACGGGAACCTTCACAAGTCCAAGAATGAGACATACTCTTGGTCCTGCAACACCATCGACGCGGCCGACTTCGGACGCGAGACCTGACTCAGAGTGCCAGACCGACTTAGTGGTGACCCCATTGTCTTTGACGGCGAGGTGGGAGCAGTGGGCGATGTAGGTGGCGTCGTCATCGTCAGAGACGCCGCGGACGCCCGCAGGTGCTTGTCGCTTCCGCTGCTATATCGGAAAAGGAAACTGTTTCTCTTTCTGGCGAGACCTGCTATTCGAGCGTCCTCGTGAGTGCCGGCGGCCAGGGGGTCGGACTGCACGGAATCGCGCGATGTATCCACTGTCCGGCTGTCAAAACCAAAACTCCCTCTCTTCCCCTCTCTGTATCCCCTTCTAGCATCCGAGGCGCTTGAACCGCCTGAAGAGGAGAACGTGGTGCGACTTGCTCTAAGGAATGCAAGAAGATCGTCCCGATGGACCCGAACGTAGAGGGCTGATGTCAACCCCTTGCCTGGGAAAAAAAGAACTTTACGTACCTCTTGTCCACCGTCATACCCTCCTTATCGCGTGCCTGGGAAACACTCTCGCAGTCCCCCGTACCGCCCCTCTTCAGACCCTTTGTTGCAAAGAGTCGCAATTTTGGAGCGGCACCAGACCCTTGCGAACGGCTCCGCTGTTTCGTTTGCGATATATTACCGGAACCGCCCCGACCCGACGAGCGCTAAACAATTTGTGAGGGAGAGAGCGAGGTTGGGAAGTCCGTCAGCAAGATGCGCACCCGAGGGAAATGATAAAGTCGCTTACCACCACTTTTGACTCGGCGTGGACTTTTCGGACGCGCTCCTCGTACTGGGTCAGCTTGGCGCTGTGCAAGCTGAGGATAGCCGCCGTCTGCGGGTGGGCCTCCAGCAAATCGAGCGGCACCGTTGTCGACGGCTGGATGTTTCCCGAGCCGCCCCGTCCGCTGGACATGAGTTGTTTGCCGTTTTCGACGCGAAGCGAAGAGGTTGCTTTGTCGTCAGTTTTGCTTCCGCTTGCGCATTCGCGAGGAGAAAGCACATCGGATGAATGCTCGCCGGTGGCAGACGCGCACGAACGTCGAATGTTTCCGGACCCGCCTCGTCCGGATGATGAAAGCTGCGAAAAGAACTATTAAGTAACGGAGACTCGCAAAGAAGATAGAAATGCCGTCCAGCGACGTCAAAAACGTACAAGGGGATCTCGCTTCGCCTTAGGCGACGACAAGCGAGTAGCGGGGATAGTGAGAAGTTGAACAGAAATATGGGACATGTGGGGAGAATCTGAGGCGGGTAGGAGTTGCGGGTTGCCTAGATGTAAGTAGTGGTCACGGTGAATTCATGCACACGAATCCTGGAAGGGGCCGCGCCCTCGAGCCAAACATAAATGAATGATCACAGGTGGGAGTGGTCCAGATCTGTCCTTGATGGAGCGTGAGGGAATATGCTATTGGAAGGGAACAGATTAAACTGCCCGGGCAGGGATTTGATAAGCACCTCCTGTATTTTGACCAGATCCGGGTCTGTGAAAGATTTTATTAGGACGGTCGGCCAATGTCTAGCGAGATGCTTATCTTCCCGGAGCTGGAACCCTTATCGGTGTCGGTGTCGGGTCCACAGGCAATGTCGCTCGAAAAGCTGTGAGCGTACGTATACACGGCTTACTACTCGTACTCACCGGGTCAGAAATAGCACACGCACATGGACACACATACAGTCGTAGAAATGACTGTGCTGTATTAGAATGATAGCTCACGGTGGCTTCGTATATGAGTAGAGATATCAAGGCCGCTGTGATGCGTGGCCGGGCGCGGGTTTGCCAACGCCAATGTATTACCTGTGCTTGCATGATGAAGAAGCATCGCACTGATCATCAAATATTCATATCACCGGCCACATCTGCGTTAGGCCTTGTGACCACAGGATCGATCAGAGTCGAAGAACTTCGGACCGCTCCGACACTCGTGAGTTTCTTAACACCCCCCGGAGTGGTCGCGCGACCCCAGTTAAAGAAAATAAGCTTTCGGATCGGACAGCCTCCTCCAGACTGGATTACTGGACGCCTTTAGGTTATATGTACTTCCTGCATGCGGCAGTCTAAATGCGACGGCACCCGTGACAGGGTCGTGATCGGGGCTACCAGGGTCGGCGTGATCATGATGGACAATGATTGCATCGTGGAGTTGAAAGGAAGGCGATGACTGTTGACACCTGATGGGAAGCAAGAAAGACTGTTATAGCAAGTGTTCCACTTACGTGGCCTCGAACTAGGTATTTTCCTCAGAAGAAGAAAACAAAGTCATTTCGTACGGACCCCGGTGTTCAGAGGGCTACCGACCAACCTTGAAAAAGAAAAGAAGACGGCTGAAAGCACCTGGTACATATGGCTGTTCGCGGCCAGCTCCGAGGGCGTACGAGGGATTGCGGGTGAATCCGAGTTCTGTATATTGGCTTGGCACACGACTCGTGTTCAAATCTGGTACGAAGCCTTGAGGCCAAGTGAAGCCCGGCACCTGAGAAATTTGGCGTCTCCAAGGTCATATTATGGAATTGTGCATATGACCGGAACAATGTACTTCCTCCAGCGTCTGTCAGTGCACACGGCGCCTGTCTGAGATCAAATATCTTGAATGTCATTCGTTCTCCTCAAGTTGAAATTCCCGAGACACGGAACGCACGCAGTAGTACTATAACCTCGAATCCACTCGAGACGAGGGGCTGGTCCAACTCGAACTCTACCAACGGTTCCGACAGACTGTATCTGTTGCAATATATATTAATAACACAAGCAGATACACATTTACCTACTCCACACAGCGGCGCCGTGCTATGTCTATAAATTACTATTTTTAAGGAAATTTACCGTCTGGTACATGCATCCATCTGGTGCTTGGAGCTTCGGACGCGTGCTCGCGGGAATGGGGGACTCGCGGTACCACTGGACAAGCCATACATACTCATATTCCCTCAGATTGGACCGAAACCGATCGAAATCAAGTCGTATCGAATCAAATCACAGCGAAGGGATGATTTTATGCGCAACCACTAAGTAAGCGTGTGTATTGTCCTGAAATCAGACGTTTCACTTGATCCTCTTCAAGCCATGATTCAGGTATCATGCACTGTATCATGGGTCTCCCTTTACCTTGGAATCGATACCAGATTCAGGAACCCCCATCATCATCCATGCGTTCTGTCGGAGTCGGCCAGCTCCACGATCATGTGCACGGCGAAACATATGCAGTCGACCCCACTAGCTGGCTCCTCTTGACCTCCGCACAAAGCACAGGATGCCAATATCAGCGTGAGTGTTCACTGGGACCAATCTCTCCCAAACGGAGTAACTTACAAGCAGACTCGTCAGAGGTTTCTCCCACTGCACCCTATGCACGATAACGGAATAAATAAATCTTCACCACCAGGATCATGACCAGGGGCCGACAGGATTATTGATCATTGATAAATGATCGTGTAAGTAAACGTACGAAAGATTAATGATCCTCGTAGTACGTCCTCTGTAGACGACCAGAAACGGAGTCCCCTAGGGCATGCCGTTAAATTGTCGGCAGAGACATAGTACACACCCGACTCAGAGCTTCAAGGGTTCTGGTAACTTAACTTCCACACGATGCCGAGAATAGCACCACGAAAACGAGGAAGCGGAGACTTGTCCAATGTGGCTTGCCCTGACCCTTGATCGACTTGACAGGTCACAGTGGGGTGGTGACGATGTCGAGGATCTAAACTATACTAAGTATGTCCAAGTGCTAGATGAAACTGACTGCGTAACGCTTATCGTGCGAGGCCAAGGATCTGAATCTGGATCGATCGTTATATGTAAAATTATTATCATTCAGGCCTACGTCGACGGACGGGGGACGATGGGGCGATCGAAGGGACATTATATCATCCACGATGATGGCAGCTCGATCGAGTGAGCATACGGGTACATGGCCACCTTGTTTGCGAGACATGTACATATAACGATCATTCATCTATGCGCATGATAAGTACTATGGGCCTCTGCGCCGGAACGGTGTTCTTTATGCGGAGGAAACCCGAGCCGCTCGCCAATGTGGTACTTCTTTCTACCGGATAAATGGCTGGTTTGTCTACATGACGTGTATGCAGCGATCCCAGGGCAAACCTAGGCGAGCAGGCTGATAGCAGGCGGCCTTCGATACAGTGAAAGTAACAAAATATGGGACTGGTTCGTGTTCGAAAAGACACCCATACCCATCAAGCGTGGGGCTAGTCCGCGAGGTGGGAGAACCGGGAGAAGAGAATCACCACCCTCACAGGATGCTTTGTTCTATGATAAGGCGAGAATGCATACAGATATACTCACCGTCGTGCGACCATAGCTGCTTCGCTGGAATGCGGAACCGAACCAAGCCTGGGCCACTGACGAAAGCAAGCCCTGTTTGCAGCAAGGTAGAGATGGGGAGACACTGTGGGTGAGTGCATGCCATATGCTGGAGTATCTTTGATCCGTCAGGTGTGAGATCATATACCAGGTCTGGGAAACAGGGCCTGATACTTAGCAGCACCGTAGCCGACTATGTATGTCGCTGCTGACAAGAACTTGGATGCTCAACATCACATCAAAGGAACGTCACATCGCAGGTTGACGTCAGGTCTACGTTTGTGGAGCAGGCTAACAGAATGTTGGAGCCTGGTGCGTCCAACAGACTATCCTACGAAGATTTGACTCGAAGATCATGGAGGTGATAGGATTGCTGCCAGTGGTCGAAGGGTATGTGTACTTGAGGACGATCGGTTATTTGCCAGGTTTAGAGGCTGCGACAACCTACGTCGCAGAGCCTTTCAATAAATCATCGAACCAAGAAGGAAGAAAAAAAGATTCAACAATTTTCTGGGCGTTCGAAGCTTGGTCGGATGCTGCGTCCAAGATTTTTTTTTTTTTCGGAAAAGATCGCGACCGGCTCTAGTTGAAACGTAAACGCCAAGTTGCCGAGGCGGCTTGGAGATCGTATGATATTGACATTATTTTTCTTTCTCCAACTTTCAAGTATCAAGTATTCTCTCCGTCGTCGTCATTCTTGCTTCACACATCGATGTCGACCGTTGAGACTCTGACCACCACCGTACTAGATCCACACGACTCAGCTATCGAGCCTCTCGACGAGCGCGGCGGCGCTGTTCGGTTCGAGACCCAGTGTGTGGTCATTCCGGATCAAACGTATCGCTCACCTCGTCTTCCGAGGGTCATCACCAAGTCGTACGCACTCCCGCTTTGGAGGACACGGTCATCATCCGCCGGTCCTTCGAACACTCGCTCACCACCGCGAGATCACCACCCATATCTCGAGGAGAATCAATCACACCTCGTCCTCCGACTTCCCCTTCCAACGTACGTCTCCTCATTCCTGCTCTATGTCGCTTGTGGACCCAACTCTGTGCCATAGATTGTCGCTCAAATCGTCCCCATCCATTCGCCCGCCCGACCACCTTCCTCTTCCTCCATGTCTTGTCCATCGTCCTCAGCCCTCTGCTTCCGGTTCATCTACCTCACCCACACTGACCCGACATGCCCGTAACCCACGGAAAGCGTCTCATTCTCCGTCTCGCGCAGACATCATTACCGTACCATTGCGCCCGTGTTGTACTGCATGCCAGCCAGTCACAGAAGCCGCTCTCATTAATGGTGATGCGTGGCAGGAGCATTTTTCGCGGGCCGCCTCGAGGCGCCGTAGCGCAAGTGCAGATAATGGTCCTCACACCATCACCGTCGCAGGAAGTGCGGCTTCCGCCTCCTATGGTGCTCTAGGAGTCTCGATCAACGTAGACGAGGTGGACAAGCGTCGACGTTCGAGCGATACTGGACCCTTCACAACCCGAGGACAGATGGCGCCATGGTCCGATGACGCGAAGCTTCGGGAAGAGCGCAAGGCTTCGCTTACGGTTTGGCGTTCTGCTGCGGCGAACTCCGCTTCCGCTGATGCACACGTTCCGCCTTCGCCCACGCACATGACCCCCGTTACACCACGCATTCCGGAAGAAGAAGACGACGACGACGACAGCGAGCTGTTCCCGCTCCCATCACCGAAGCGGACGCCTGTATCGTCGCCCGCAGGCTCTCTGTCCTCGCTCATGGTCGCCCACGGCAGCCAGAACTGCTCGACGTGCTCGGGAGACTCTCCTAATCCCTTCCACGTGAACAAGCGAAGCGATTTGCTTGCGCCACCCTCATGTCCGTCCTCATCGTCGCTAAGTTTGCCGCGGGTGTGCGACTCGACGACGAACTTCTCCGAGGACTTGTATCGCGGGCCGCCGTCGCCCAGCGTATTGTCAGCGCTACCTTCACTGTCCAATCGCCATCGATCCAGGTCGCCGTCACCCCTCCGTGCGTCCGACCAGCCAAGTCCAATGGATGCCTCGTCACCTGCCACGAAGGACTGGCCACCCGAGTCCAGCCCAGAGCCCGTACCTGCACCCGCGCTGACCACCATGCCGTCCCGTCGGGAACCTTCACAGTCACCTTCGCTCATCTCTGTTCGCCATTCGCCTCTCAGCGCACGTCTTCCATGGCGGTCGAAGCGATCTGTCTCGGACACCGGCTCCACGGCGGGGTCACCTCCACCCCCATCCTCGTTCTCTCTGTCGACGTCTCCGCCCTCATCGTTTTCGTTTTCGGGGGCGAAGAAGACGTTTGGGATAACGAGCCCACAGCACGTGATTGCGGATGTTCTGCGCGGCGTTGGGGCGGTGGCGGCGTCGGGTGGTATAGGGTCGGGGTTTTGACGTCGGATGGATCGGAAGACGACGATTTCCATCAACACCAAGACATATTACGTTTGATGACATCCGAGGCACGACAAAACGTCATGTCATGCGCTACAAATAACGTCTACACTCGGTTGACAGCGACGCCGCTGTTTTAATTTTTCCTGATCAGAGATCCTTCATCATTTTCGAGTCACATCTCCTTTTATTCTCTTCTCTCCTCCTTTGGTTCTTATCATGCCTGCTCTCTGTTGCATCTCGGACATAGTTGTTATGCTCGACCGATGGATTTCTCCCTTGTCTTCATATGTATACCCCCGATAATTTACAATGTTTTCAACTGTCAGATTATAATTACATGCGTAATATAGTGCCATGAGCCATGGATCCCGGATCATATGTCATCAGAATCGATCTTTTTTTGTTCGGGGAATGGGCAAGTCCCCGGACTGATCCGGGGAAATAGGGACGCCACTGGGTACGACACCAACTAACCCCGTGCTTGATCGGATTCGCAAGTTCCGGGGCCATCGCCGGCCCTTGTTGTCCGAGAACCACCGAGTGGATTCCACGCGGGTTGTTGGTGCGGCTTCGCTGGATCCTTCCCCTGCGGAACTTGTAATACACTGTCTGGAGGAGTGCAACGTGCGAGGACGGAGCCTTTCGGTCCAACGGCGATCAATGTTTTGGTTGAGGTCTCGAACAGGCGTAGGGTAGAATCGGAAGTGTCCAGATCTTTACAAGTCCGAAACGTCTTCTTCCAGTGCCCAGGCTTTCATTGTTCAATCAATTGCAACCATCATGGAGGAAAATGGTGCCGCGGTATGTGCACCCAGATTACCCAAGCGCGCATCAAAACTAGGACTACGTTATCATGAGCACGAACAGGAGGATTTCAGAGAACAGATGATAGAATGAATACCTCGAAGACTGCACAAAAATAACTATGTATGTCATTCAATCGCCATTGAGATGGGTAATCTTTTGACGCTTGTGAGGTGCTAACATACCTTTCTGGAACTTTTGCTCACATATCCCGTCTCCTCCAACATGATGAACTTGAATTTCTGTCCAATCAGGTTTCCGTACCGGTTGATCAGAAACCCAGCCTTGGTGACCGCCCAGGGTGCGTTCCAGATATAGTCTACCTTCCATGATTTGACTGGCGGCTAGACAAACAGACATTTGACGAGTTATACCGGGAATCCATACTTCATAGACGATTAACACATCTCCTGCGAAGACAAAGATTTAAGGAATTCATCCCAGTGCACGTAGTACCGACATGCTCACTTGCGAACAAACAACTGGCTCAGGAACGCCGTTGGCACCGACATAACTGCGAGTAATTATCGAAGCAAGTCTCATAGAATAGGTTGCAAGGTGAAATGCAGAGCGGGTGTCGCCTAGGACACTGCATGAGCTTAAGTATGTGTTATATTGAGCCTACTATGTACTCCTGGAGCTGTGACAAGTCAGGGTGGCGTAAGGGCAAACTCTATAGCGGGTAAAGGTGAACAATCCACGCGAATTAACCCATTTCGAGGTAAGACCCACCATGCAATCAGGGTTACACAGAAAACACATCATGATAGAAATGTTCAGTCCTGCGACCAAAATACTTCTGCATGGCCCTGAATCATCACGAAATATTCAGCCATGGAGCAAAAAATACGTGGTATGAATGCCAGCGTCAAGAACATCATCGATGAATCCCCTACCGTCCGAAAAAGTGCAACAACAACAACAAAATGATGCATCATGCACGGTACCTATGAATCATTGGGTTTAATCTGGAACGTATGTACCTGCCCAACCAAAAATAGAGGACCAAAGGTTAGTTGCCACAGGAACGTAGGTTCAAAGGCTCCCTTCGACATATGGCAACGATGTTACGTCTGTCATCACGATTCCGTAAAGCCCTATGCGGGAGAGCGCGCCGCAGATGAGACAAGCAAGATATATTGATGAAGTGCAAACCAGTCGTTCTTACATATAAGAGGTCGGCGGGCGAGCCGAAGCACGTACAATTCGAGCGCGTCTGAGAGCTTCGGAACGGCCTTTCCACGACGATGTACGCGCAATCGGCTTGAACTTGTTATCCTGCAACACGAACACGCCCTGGATAAGCCGACACCGGTCACAGATCAGTAGATCTGATACAAACAGTGACAGAAACGGTGAGGGGAGAAGCAGACACACGAGATAGTTGACACGGAGGTTGTCAACTTGTTTGTCCAAGCAAGACACCCAAAGTTCTTTGCAGACGAATTTGATGGCGTCAAGGGCATCCCCGAATAAGGCGTCGGACACGAAAATATCACTACGAAATTGCCGCCCACACTGGCATGAAGCCCGATGGCTTCCAGCCGAGTGCGTATGCCTTCATCCTCGTCTTCGTCCGCGGCTCCAGACGACGCGTCCCTGCGCGAAGTGGTGCTCCCAATGCTGTCGTGGTGAGACTGAGTTTAAGCTTGGAACTGCGACTGACGATAAGACGGTTGTGGTTTGGCAGCGGGCGGTGGAGGTGGTGCCTGCTTCGGCCATGTCATGCTCTGCGGCTGCTACGGCGGTGGCGCGTATATTTGATAATTCTCACGCTACAACTTGCTTCATGCCATCTCAATCTGACCCAGATGATAGCGAAATAGAACCAACCTCGGCCAAGATTGTCTTGCACCAGTATGCGTCCTCAGGGATGACACAAGGAAGCCAGAAATTAGTCATCGACGTCCGAAAAGTGACGGTGGAATGTGAAGATCAACCCAATCCTCCCATCGATGCGGAAGAGATTGAGAATGCTAAAGAAGAGATCAAGACATTGCTGCGTACCCAGAACTTTGAGGCGACCCTGATATTAAACAGAGATAACTCTGCTTGGCAGGTAAGGCGATGGCGTCTTTTCTGTACCGAGTACACATCTAACAGACCCCAATAGGACTTTCTGAGCCGTCTCACACATAACGGACTTTTTCCTGTTCAGAAACACATCGATCTTGTTTCGCCTCCTTGCAACTCCAGGTCGTGTCCATTATGCGGGAGGAAGCCGGCGTCGTGCTCAGGCTCAGCCTCGTGTCACACATTGATGTGTCTTAACACAGATTGTCCCGCTTCTCGACTCGTTCCCTTTCGGTCGTGCCATAGCCATGGTCATGACCACTTTGCCGCATGTTTGCCTTGCCTACAAAACGCACGAGACATTCCATCGCTTGGCGAATGTCCCCACTGCCATCTCTGGTTCTGTAACCGTGAGCTGGTATGGTGCCGAGGCCGAACCAAACACTATGTCCAAGAGCACGTGGCCAAGCCGCTCTCGTGTTCCAACTGCAGCGAGGTTTGAGGCAAACCTGGAAATAAATGCACCAACGCATATTGTTGATCGAACCTGGGAACCTTTACAGAACCTTTCATAGTCTGCAAATCGTGCTCACCCGCAGGCGGGGCATTATGCACATGCAAACAGTCTTATTTGCGACAACTGCAAGGAGCAATTGCCATGCTGGAGTTCTGTCATGATGTGCCCGCGATGCAAGCGGTTTTTTTGCGACGGATGCGATTACATGGAATCTTGTCAACCATGCGGTGATTCAACAATATGCGACGACTGCGTGGAAGAAGATTGGAGATCAGCGGGATCGCTGGCGTCGGACGGGACATCCGGGCCCCAGCCGATGGAGGTTGTCTATTTTGAGTCCGTATGTGGTACGGATAATTGTCTAGCCAAGATTTGCAAAGGCTGCACCGTTGTTAAGCGGTGTCAGGGATGTGGGATGAGCTTTTGCGATTCATGCATGCACTGGACACAACGGCTGCATCAATATTTCGTTACAGTCCAAATGGTTACTTAAATGGGTAGTCAAAATTTAAAATATTGTATTCACATTTACAGCTGTTTTCAATATAGTGCGGAAAACGCGTTTTCAAAATTTCTGTCTCGGAGACAGCCGGGCAAGGACCCCGAGTGCACATTAGTTCGTAGCGTCGCTAGTACCTAGTAGTGTTGACATCGC
>JBBPOS010000582.1:0-17388 GCA_038091575.1 Leccinum subgranulosum
TACAGTAGATTACATAATCCTTCTTTGTCGTATATAAGATTCAGACCCAGCGTCTGAGTTCAAATAACATCTTGTTCTCTTACCACAACGTTCGATAACATCTCAACGCTGACACCTAGTGAGTACCGGTAGTCCTCTACCTCGGTAGTCTACGGTTTCTACAGCAGACATTGGCTGCATTCAGCACATTTGAGTTCTGGTTATCATATTGCCACCACGTTTACCCGATATGGTGAAGGAGGCAATGTGTCCCATGTACAGGCATCAGTCTCAAGGTTGACAAGGGACTGCTGATGAAGACAAACAACGAGCACTATTCCTTACAAGGCTTGAGCAAGTTTCCCAATCGGTTAAGGTACCTAGTTTCCTCCATCCTCTATCCACACCCAACTTAGTTTTCTTTTTCTGGCTTCACATGGGCAGAAAAGCACTTGATGAGTGCATGCCAAAAAGTTCAAATTGTTATTGTTTTACTCAATCAGTGTGAATTGGGATAGTGCACATTCTGGCTAGAACTTCATAAAAGTAGCATAATTCTGGCCTAATTCTACTATTAGGTGATCTTTTCTGCTATGATTCGAGCATAAAATAATATGAGTATGTACCTTGATTCAAGGTGGTGAGTCTGTGACAGACAAGGAGTCACAGAAGGTTGTGAAACCAATGTGGCAGATGCTCATGTGACACATTACTTGCACTTTGCATGTCTTTTTTTCATTCACAATTTCGATACTGCTTGAAGGAGGCCACAAGACCTACAGCCAATATCCAACCTAATCACTTCCAAGCTACCAGACTTATTCCACTCAATTCCAGCCACATCTCACTCAGCCTTTAATCAATGGACAGCCTCACTTCTCTTTTCAGGATAATGAACTACTTGAGAGGTCAACTTCAAAAAGGTGACTGCACAACGGTGCAGCCTCATCTTTTTGCTTACTCTCTTTTTGGAATAGAGTCGCTTTGGGATCCCCCCTGAGACTGAGGCTATTACTTATATTCCTTGAGTCCTTAGCTGTGAAGCATGCCATTTCAGTCCTGGAGTTCAGCAAAAAAAGTATAATGACTCGGATGGACTCTGAGTCTATTTCCTTCACAACCAGCACACAATCAGAGTCTAAGTTACTTCTTTTCATAGGAACTTCCATAAAAGGAGAGTGCAGCTCACTGCATTTTCCTTTTCAGGGTAACCGAGCGAACTCATAGGTCGTGATGTGTGCAATCTCCAGGCCAGCCTAGTCCTTTTGCCTACATGTCCTTTTGGAGCAGATGCAGCTTTCTTTTTATGATTATTAAACCTTACAGTTTCTGCTGTGTTTGAATGGAGCTGAAGAGTTTGTAATGTGCCTGACGGGCTCATGAGTCAAGACAATGTTAAAACAAAACCTGCCATGCCAGTGTGGTCAAGCTTTTTGGATCCTCTTCTTATACTTCTAAGATCTCACACAAAGTCTGTCTATTGAAATGGCTGAAGGTGTGTCTCTATAAACCTCTTTTCTAACAAGTTTGAGCTTGAATAGGTTACATCAGTAGTACCTATGGGAACAACTTTGGAGGCAACTGCAGTGTTACCTCATCATAAATTTATTATCAATGTGAGTCCCTTAATTGATGACATTCATTTTGTTATTGTACTTATATATATTTTTGTTTTATATATATATATAGAATAACTCTTTTGTGACATTTTATGGTGGCATGGACGGGCTGAAATACAAGGCCATTGATGCTCACATTGAAAAGAAGATGCTGGCAACAATATCAACTGCCGATGGGAATCCCTGTTATTCTTCCCTTACGTATCTTTTCCTCAACACCTATGCAAAGGACTGCCGCCTCGAGAGGCTCTTCAAGAAATTTTGAAGGCACTCCAAAATCAGGGCCTATGCATGGAGGGCAGATAGACATATGAGGAGACTTTTGAAATAGATCCAGGATGTCACCTGTAGGGCCAACAATAATCCAACCATGCTCCACACCTACTGGATGGACTATTTCCTTCATTTCATCGAAAAGTTATACAAGCTGGATATTATTCTCATGCCGGTGGGCTTCAAACACGACATCAGCTTCAGAGATGTCTTGACTTATTGCAAGCTAAAGCAATCATTCTCAGGCAACTTCCAAAAAGAGGCTATGAAGCAGCTAACAGAAATCGCTGGATATGTCTCTGCCCACTAACTTAATCGCCGTTTCTACATTGCCTCTTCCCTCTGTTATTGCCAATTCACTCTCGCGGCCTTCGTCAGAGATTCTATGGTCATATCTGAGCCTGTTGACATTGACTCCAACCCTATTGACTTTATCTGTGCCCTGTTAGGCCTTAGCAAAGCCTCTGCTGCCTGGTGCGGCTTTGATCTTTCCCTCACCCCTGGACCATTCAATACTTATAAGTTGATGGGCAATTTCTGCAAGTTCAGTATGGTCAAGTTTGGAGGTGTCCTTCTTCACGCAGCCACAGATATGCACGGCAAAGGAACTAAAGTCCCTCTCTGTGAAGTATGGGAACACTCTGGAGTACCACCCAAGACATACCCCATCAAGATGTCTTGGATGGCGACTGTTCTTAACAATAGCACAGCCAAACTTCCTAATGATATGGACATTGCAAAACTCCTAGTTGCTCATGCTCCCACTTTTCCCAACCTGGAAGGACTAGATAAATAAATCTTTGGCAAAGATGATGAATACTGAATCTTCTCAGATTGCCTCAAGGTCCCTATCAACAAAGATGCCCCCACTTGGGATTACATCAACCATTGGCCCGGCATCACCATTATTCTACTGGAGGAGCACAGCAAACTTGTAGCCCCTTATCCTTGCCCTGACCTGGCACTTTGGGCTACAGGCTATTATCTTGATGACTACCAACCTCTGATGCAGCAAGATACTACAAGGAATATATTGGAAAGGTTCAACGTTCCCATACACATAAATGGAGGGATTGTGAATGATCAATGGAAATTGCAAGACAAGGACGCTGTCTTCACACCTCCCTCTTTGTGTGAAGAAACAAATGAGGTGATATGGGTTCTATACCGGTCCTGCAGGACATCCTTAGTTTGGTTTTCTTGCAGGCAAGAATTATTGAATGGTTTGTTAGGAGCCATGGCTGGTATGCTACTCTTTGTTGCAACGACTGCTGGCTAATTATTTAAACAGGTCATTTCAATGCCTTTATGCTTCAAATACTCCATTGCAATGTTAGTGACTTCAACTTCATGATTAATGTCAAAGATGCCTCGCCGAAAGCAGTGGTTCCCAACTGGCCTGAGGGAGAAAGGGTTTACCCCAAGCATCTGGATATGTTAGGAGATTGGGGATATGCTTCAAACCTTGCCAGAAGTCCTGTAATATGAAGAATTATGGTGAGTACTTGCTATTCTCTGATATTTGCAAAATTTTAATTTTTTGCCCACCGTATGCAGGGTACTTTCTTTTACATGGCTACAGACTTCTTGTCACCAGAAAAGAAAAATACTCATCATATGGTTCACCATGACTTAGAATCCTTTTTCTGGATTCTCTGGATTGTTTGCATCAATATGAATGGCCCCTTCTACACTTGTCATCATTGGCAGAGTGAGAAAAGTAGCTTGAAAAAGGATCCTGTACAGTCTTTACCTTCTGGTATTGCTACTACTACCACCTCTTCTGCTTTCACCGACATCTCTCTATCTGGCTAACCCAGTGTTTCTCACTCTCAGATTTCCACTATCTCCCATAACTCCACTGCCACTATGGAAATGGCAGGCTCCTTGGTTTTCACCCCAGAGCCTCAGCTGTCTCAACCAACACCACATCCTTTGAAAAAACATGACACCTTCCGCGAGCAATCCTGGTCTGAACCTATCAATAACATTATCAACTGCCTTCTGTTTGGTGAGGAAGAGGCTAGCAAGCATGCTCCTCCCATATGGGCTACTCCCGGACGCCACGACTTGAAACCTTTGGATGTTTTTCATTTGAAGCACACAATCTCTGAGGATACGTTTCTCAATTGCATTTCCCCATATTTCCATCAATCTGGTCCAGTTTTTCTAGATGGACTGAAAACCTTTCACACATACTTTGTCAAGATGCAAACAGGAGAGGGTGCGAAGCTCATATAGAAAAATTTGACATAATTTGACAGTGAATTCAGGATGGGAGATATGGCTATTAGAGTCATAGCTTTGTAAGTTGTGACCACTCTATGTATGACATTGATTGACATCTCTTCCTACTTGATTCATATGTCAATTAATGTCATGCAGAGAACGGATTGACATTTTTTTTCCCTCATGAGTCATGAGTCATGTGTCAATCAATACCCTGTAGAAAGTAGTTACAATTTATAAAATTGTGGCATAGTTTGACATTGAATCCAGGATGGGAGATATGGCTATCAGAGTCATGGCTTTGTAAGTTGTGACTACTCTATGTATGACATTGATTGACATCTCTCCCCACCTGATTCAAATGTCAATTAATGTCATGCAGAGAACAGCTTGACATTTTTTTCCCTCATGAGTCATGTGTCAATCAATTTCCTGTAGAAAGTAGTTACAATTTATAAAATTGTGACATAGTTTGACATTGAATTCAGGATGGGAGATATGGTTATCAGAGTCACAGCTTTGTAAGTTGTAGCCACTCTCTGCATGACATTAATTAACATTTGAATCAGGTGGGGAGAGATGTCAATCAATGTCATACATAGAGTGGTTACAACTTACAAAGCTATGGCTCTGATAACCATATATCCCATCCTCATTTGTATGTCAATTAATGTCATGCAGAGAGTGGCTACAACTTACAAAGCTGTGACTCTAATAGTCATATCTCCCATCCTGAATTCAATGTCAAACTATGTCACAATTTTATAAATTGTAACTACCATAAGCAATTAATGTCATGCAGATAGTAGTTGCAACTCACAAAACTGTGACATAGATTGACATCTTTTCCCTTATGAGTCACATCTCAATCAATATCATGTAGAAAGTAGTTACAATTTACAAAATTGTTACCTGTGACATATAGTTCATTTGTTAAGTTAAATCAGGCATGTAATATTGTATCAGATGTTCCATAATGATTTAAACTGAGATCTCAACAAGCATAGTAGATATTACAATGCTACTCCGAAAATGACTCTAATTACAAGATCAATCACCATGATATTATTGTTACAGTTGTATCCAAACCAAGCCTTAGGTATTTATCATGAAAGCCAACTCATGACAACATACTCCCAGGAATATGTGCAAGACACTGGCATAAACCATCTTGTTGAGAATCATGGATTCATTTTGTTTCCATACCATGATTCCTAGTAGCGTTACTGACTAACGTTACTGACTAGTTACCTAGTGTGACTCAGTCATGACTCATTCGTGACTCACAGATATGACTCACTTACCTCTTATCTCTGTTATCTTTACTTACGCTATGCATATTACTCATCACTTAGATAAGGCATTAACGCCATTGGACGATAGCAGTATCTTACTGCGGATGACTCATATCTTCATCATCCTTCCATGACCTTCCATAGAGTTCTATCTCTATTTCCCTTTTATAGGAGAATACATACATAGATACATAGATACAAACATCTCTGTATCATATATAAACCTAGAGCTATCGCTCTGGGACAATAACAAGTCTTCTACTCATTCTTCCATCTCACTCTCACTCTAAGCTACTTGCTCGAGTTTTTACTCTTGCAACTACCTTCAACCTTTGTTTGTTACCTTTGGTCTATACAGTGAGTATCTTCTATTGTTCTCTTAGTTCCCTTAGAAGGGTACTCCGCACACAATCGAGACTTGCTATCTCAATAGGTTATGAGCCCCGAGCTTTAACCCTTTCTACACTAAGAGCGTCAAGGCATTTGCTATTTTTTGATATCACGATGCCTACCCCTCGACAAATAGTCCATTGGGCAACTGGTTGTCTAAGCCAGATTTTGGGGACTGTCGTGTCTGTCTATCTTCTTTTAATGAGAGATACCTGGCCCACTAGGACCAGAGACCAAGCCCTCTGGGTATACCCTAGAGGAGAACAACTCATCTTGGATCACATCCTTGATATGAATCATTTTTATCTCGAGCTTTATGCTGGGATTCCTTTCTCAGACTTGCGCTATGAGCTTACAATAAACTATAGAATAGTCGACGACTTTCTACCTAGAAAAGGACCTGAAGAACCTCTAACAGTCAATCTTCCTCCACCACCTCCTTACGTGGGTCCTCCTCCAGCTCCTAGCTCTTGTCCTCCCTCGGTTTCTCCCATACCAACTTCTGCTCCTCTTACCGTCCCCTACCTACTGTCTTGTCCACTTTGCAACCATCCTCTTCTAGAAGAGGAATCTTGTAATCAGAACCATCCTCATCACGAACACACTACTGTCATTTGTCGAGGAACTACTCCTTCTCCACAACGTACCACTCCTATCTCCTCTCGTCCATTTACTCTTCTTCGTCGTCATGGCTCATGCAACAGGCAACAAGGCTCATCGTGCAATGGAACCTCCTCATCATCACAACAGCTTCGCAATGGCTCGGCTTCACAGACCTCTAGAGGAAGGGGACATCATGGTGCTTGACAAACCCATCTACCGTCGCACCAGCCAGATGTTTCCAGAACCCCCTCTCCTTTCAGAAGAGACGGTCCCTTCAACTCGGATTGTGGGTCCCGCCAAAGTCATGGTCGAGGAACTCAATCCCTTCATTCAGACAGACCATCCCCTCCTTCCTCCAATTCCACTTCATATTTTGAGGCACCTTCCACCCTCTGAGGTGGGCCGACGAGCTACTCCTATTCAGATTAGCCCGATCGAGACTAAAATAGAAGGCCAGTACACCATCAACTCTTGGATATACACTGGTCTGTACGAAACCATAGGCTCTGCCTATGAGGGTGCTGGATTTGCTTTCCCTACCTTGGTCAACGACTGGACTGCTCCTTTGTTTGTCCATCATCAGGGTTGCAAAATCCTTAACCACAATCAGTTCCTCCCTTGCAATGCCAATGACCTTCTTGAGGCCTCGCTACATCCTAATCTTGCCTTTCACAATCCCCATCCTCATCATCCTATGACTCAGGCTGATTGGAACCAACAGTTTGATCGTTTCCATCATCAAGTTTTCTCATAGTTGCAGATTCCTGCAGCTAGACGCATTCATCGTTTACAACAACAGATCAAGGCCGCTGCTTTAGCTGACCAACATGCCGAGCTTGCAGCCATATATAGAGGCCTTAGCTGAGAAACTGGACGACTCAGATCAGGAAAGTCTTATCAATAAGGCTAAAGACGACGAGATTTCCATACGCACTTTGGACGTTTTATTTCATTCGACTCTGTCTCCTTTATTTCCTCTTCCAGGTTTCATAGAGTATCCCTATCTCCAAAACTACTGCGATGCAAAATGTACTGCCCTTGAAGCATGTACTAATACATCTGGAGTATATCATCTTTCCTTATTTTTCTCATGATAGCCCAGATATGGTCCTGAACACAGGTTTTCTCTATGACAATACCATCCCAAAACCCACATTATGTTGTGGAGACTTTCTTTGGTGATTTGGAACACCTAGACATTATACCATATTCTGGAGACACCTTTTCCTATCATCGACGAACTAAAACTTGAAAACTTGATACCTATGAACCTACTGTTTCGAAACTAGAATGAACAGTTTACTAGAAAGGAATGGAGTCAGGAGGATAATCTTGGAAATGATTACAAAGAAAGGAGTATTTATCAAGGAAATGGGGACATAGGGAAGACAATTTAAACATTGTTGTCTCTATGACACAAAGTCCTAATCCATCTGGAACCTCTTCGAGGACAGGAACTCCCACTCTTTTTTCTGACATCGAGTTTCTTTTTGAAACAACTTTCACTGATGACTTTATTGCAGATCTCCTCCCTTATTCGCTTCAATGGCTCCTACTCTGACTACTTCCGAAGTCAAAATCAACTCTTCCCTTCTTTCTCGCATTCTCCAGCTTCTGAAACAGAAGAACTATCTTACTTGGGCTGCTCGCCTTCGCAACACACTCAGTGCCTATAGCTTATGGCAGTTTGTGGATGGATTCCTTACTTATGCGGGGTTCACCACTGGAAATGACCTTGGTCAGGACCAGCGCTATTGGCTTGTGCTTGACATGCGCTGCACTGGTGTCATTGCATCTACCCTCGACGATTCAGATCTAAACTTAGTCTCCTATGACTACCCTACCACTGCAAAGGATTCTAGAGCTTAGGCGATCTGGGACAAGTTAGCAGGTCTCTATGCAACTGGAGGCATTGCTGGCCGCTTCTTCCTTCTCCATGAAATCATCAAGAAGAGAGTCCAACTCGAGACTGCGGCAGAGGATTTATCCTCTATCACTTCGTCCTTCCAACAGCTTGCCATTGCTGGCTTAGATCTTCCAGAATTGTTCCGAGCTATGCTCACCCTCACCCTCCTACCATCCAACTACCATGCGCTTCATTCCACCATCATTCACTCTGTGACTGATGAGACTAAATTCAACATGGATATGATTACCAACATGGTACTTGCTGAAATCAATCTTTGGAAGTCCACCACTGCACCCCTCACTTCGAGGATCAGTGAGACATGCACTGGACCTTCTTGCCCTTCTGCTTCCACTTCACAGGCTAACAGGACTACTGTTATTCATCGCAGTCTGCCACAAGCCAATTGGGCAGATCAGAACCATGGATAGAATTGAGGAAACTCTTCTGGCCAAACGACGAACTCTGGTGGTTCTCAGAACTATCAGAAGAAATTGACTAACAAGTCAAAACGTCCTGGTAAGCAACAGAAGCGTGATTGGTATAACAATTGCAACAAGGGCAAGGCTTTTGCTAGAGCCAATGAGGTTGAGATCGATGGTTTTATAAACCAGGTAGAAGGAGAGAATTATATGCCGGTAGATTCCACCGAGACTTCTGACATCGAGGAGATGCAGGTCGAGCAGACCTATCCTGTGCAGGCTTGGCCTGCAGATGAGGATACTGGGATGGATATGGCAGGGCCTTTACAGCCCTTTCAATTCTGCTTCTTCAGTGAGAGTTCCTTCTGAAGAAAGTGTAGTCTCACCTATAGGGACAAAGCAGAAGATGAAGAAGAAAGCATAGATTACCATCTCGCTTGGAGGTTTAGTTTCTAGCCAATCTTTTGGTGCCATTGATCAGATTGTAGATACTGCTGCTTCTCTACCTACTGAGCAGGTTTTACCTCTAGTAGAGGCCCCACAAGGGTTTCATATTCATGAACCTAGAGAACCCTTTCCAGACCTATATTATGTGGAGATGTTAAACTCTGGATTAGATAGCAAACAAGCAATCCTACTCTCTTACTTTTATTTGGGTCCTTTTGCACTTGGGGAGATCTTTGCCGATGACTTTGCTTGCCTCTACTGGATGATTGACAGTGGATGCACTGACCATCTCAGCCCTTATCTTGATGACTTCGCTCATCTTGATGACACTGTTTGATATGCAGTTGTCATTAATGGTCAAAAGGTTCCCTTCTATGGACCTAGCAAGATCATCATGTGTCAAGAAAGCCTACCTTTGATTGTATTAGAAGGAGTTTGGTATGCTCCAAAGATGACACATTGTCTCCTTTTGGTACCAACACTGACAGCACAAGGCTACAAGTGCCAGATAAAAGGCACTCAGACTTCCATTTGGAACACTAAGGGGAAATTGGTGATACAGGTATCTGCTTTATCTTCAAGAAACAACCTACACTGGTTTCAGTCTTCTACAATTACTCCAGTTATGTGCGTTCTATCTTCTCTTACCTCTGAGGACGACTTCTCTCTGTATGTTATGGCCACCTCTTAAAGAATGCTTTATGACAGGCATCCTTGCATGTCAATGGTATCCTTGCAAAGGATGCACCTTGGGCAAGATGCATGAATGCACCTATGCTGACTCTTCCAAACGCGCTACTCGCCCTCTTGAGCTTGTGCACACGGACCTTGTTGGTCCTTTGCCTACTAAATCATGCTCTCGAGCACGTTTCATTTTGACTTTTATTGATGATTACTCTGGCTTTGGACTTGTTTCTTTTGTCCGCCAGAAGGATGCTGTTCCTCAGCATTTCTCTAATATGGCCATCTGGGCGGTGACCTACACTGGTCATTCGCTCACCTCTGTTCGTTTGGACCGTGGGGGGGAATTCATTGGTCGTTCGATGCAATGGTTCTTCATGGACCGAGGTATCACACATCAGACCAGTGTTCTACACACACCCCAATAGAATGGTCGAGCAGAGAGATTCAATCGCACTATGCTTGAAAAAGCAGAAGTGATGCGCCATCACGCATATATGCCACCTTCTTTCTGGAAAGACGCAACTGAAACTGCTGTCTATGTGTATAATCGTCAACCAGTCAGGCGTCATAATTGGAGGACTCCTGTGGAATTATTCCATGGGAAGAAACCCGATGTTTTCTATTTTAGGATCTTCGGATGTCTAGCATACATTCACATACCCCAAGAGACTAGAAAGAACAAGCTATCAGCCAAGGCTGAAGAGATGACCTTCATTGGTTATGCTCCTAATACCAAAGGCTATCGTTTCTGGTCAGGCAAACAACATCATATCTTTGTCTCAACCAATGCTATCTTCGATGAGACTGTCTTTCCTTAATGTTCCAAAGAACAAGATCACAGACCAACTTTTATTCCTGTTGAAGACAAAATTCCAACACAGCAAGACAATCCTCCTATCCAGGAACAACCACGACAGGATCCGGACCCTCGTCGTGTCGATATATATATTCCTCGACCCTTGGAAGATCAATGACATCAACAAGACCCACAGCTGGATCAAGACTTCTTCGATGAAGTACCTGAGGACAATGAACCATAGAGACCTCCGGCTATGCCAAAGAGACAACCTTCTCCTGTTCATCCTCCTAATCCATTCTCACCACCAATACCTGGTCGAAAATGTCCTAAACCTGAGTCTGAACACAGATATCCTATTGAGGATTTGCATCAGCACAAACAGTACATGTTACCACCACATGACGAAGAAGAAGAAGAGGAAGAACCTCCTCCGCCTTCAAAGTTATGGTTAGCACTTCGTCAGCAGCATCATGAAACACTACCAGAGTTCAGAATGAGACCACATCAACATCATCCTACTAGGGATGACTGTTCTGCTACTCGCATACCTCCTAAACCTATTGAAGTTTAACGATCTAATTGAGTTCCAGTGTCCAGGATTCTTCCTGATAACACTTATGGAAATCGACCACCGATTGAAATCGAGCCAGACCTTCATCATTGTCTGAGTACTCCAATTCAGGAGGAGTATATTCAACCTGCTGAGCCTATGGACGTTCTACCAATCTTGAGGATGATCCAAATCTGATGTATGAGTTATATGCTCATTGCATCAATAATCTCCTTTCAGCTGCTATTGCACCTGACTCTGTTCCTAAACAATATAGGGACATTCTTAAACTATTCCAAGATGAACAGAAGACATGGAGATCAGCTATGGATGAAGAGATGCAATCTCTTCATGACAGAAATGTCTGGGAACTTGTAGATCTTCCAAAAGGACGTCACCCCATCAAGGGAAGATGGGTATTTTCCATGAAATCCAATGGATGAAAGAATGCTTGCTTCGTCGCTAAAGGATTCACACAAGTCTTCAGAATAGACTATGAAAACACCTTCGCTCCTGTTGCTCGGTTTGAATCCGTTCGCAACCTCGCCGCTATGGCAGCTCTTAATGGCTGGGAGCTATATTCTCTCGATGTCAAAACAGCCTTCCTCTTTGGTGAACTTGAGGAGGAGATATACTTGGAGCAACCAGAAGGATTTGTGGTTAAAGGTCAGGAGACAAAAGTCTGTTGACTGAGAAAGTCCATCTATGGACTGAAGCAAGCTGCACTTCAATAGAATAAGCAGCTACACAAGTCACTCCTGGAGATGGGTTTACCCATTCGCTCTCAGACCCAGGAACTTATGTTAAAATTGTCGGTCAGGATATTATCATCCTTAATGTTTATGTTGATGACACACTTTTTACCGGTAGTAAAGAATTGCTGGTGAATGCTCATGTCAAGACATTCATGAAGAGATGGAAATCTCGCTATCTAGGCAAAGCCAAAGAGTACTTGGGTATTCATTTCACTTGAGATCTTTCAAAGGGAACTTTGATTCTAGACCAAACCTACTATGTAGAGAAAGTTATTCAATGCTTTGGTCAGGAGAATTGTAAACCTGTCTCGACTCCTCTACCCACCGGTTATACACCGAGACCAAACTCAAATCAGGCTTTTGCTTCTCTTCAATTGTTGTATCAATCGGTCATTGGATCATTGCTCTACATCATGCTTGGCACACAACCTGACATTGCTTATGCAGTGATCAAGATGTCCCAATTTGCAGCCAATTGCTCTGAGGAACACTTGCAAAGAGCCCTTTATATTGTCAGATATCTTTCTACAATGAAAGACCTTTGCATTTTATACTCAAGACATGGACCTAGTTCTGGTCTAATCGCCTATAGCGATACTGATTGGGGAGGAGATCCGGAAATATCCAGATCTACGACAAGTTAGATAGCAGTATCTTACTGTGGATGACTTATATCTTTGTCATCCTTCCATGACCTTCCATAGAGTTCTATCTCTATTTCCCTTTTATAGAAGAATACATACATAGATACAAACATCTCTGTATCATATATAAACCTGGAGGTATCTCTCTGGGACAATAATGAGCCTTCTACTCATTCTTCCATCTCACTCTCACTCTAAGCCATGCTCGAGTCTTTACTCTCGCAACTACCTTCAACCTTTGTTTGTTACCTTTGGTCTATACAGTAAGTATCTCCCACTGTTCTCTTCATTCCCTTAGAAGGGTACTGTGCACACAATCGAGACTTGCTATCTCGATACATCCAACATTGTCATGGCATAGTAATAATATACATAAATTACATCTCATCAGCTACAAAAGCCGTGGCTTCCTGGTACTCTGCATGCTTGGCACGGATCCTCATAAGTGCACTGTTCTTCGATGGCAAATGTTCACTCTCTGTATAGAGAGGAAAGATTTGCCTGTTCCACTGTAGGAGCAACTGCTCAACTTCTTCTTTCTCCTCTGAGTCATGCAGCAAATCAAGAATACTATTATAGAAATGTTCCAAGTCAGTGACTAGATTGGTGCGAGAGAATACCTGTGCCGACAACAATGAAAAACAAGCCTACAATAGTCAGTATCACACAGAAAATGAGTATAACACATCACACTAGAGTTGCGACATAAGCAATTGAGGCTTTTGTGACACAGTGCATGCCGTGGATGCAGGCATTGCCAGACCGAGTAGCTTTCGGCTCCTGATCGACAGAGCTGGGCAAAGTGAACACATGCTTATAAGCCTAAAAATAGTTAGTACTATTGCTCAGTTAGTGACAATGGAGAGACATACACAAACTAAGATTCTGCTATGGAGCAAACCATTCCAGGGGTCTTTGGAATCATACATGTCGTTAGCATAAAGAAAAATTGGCCATTAGTCTCCTGCGGCCTGGATTTGTCCATTCCGCAACTTATCCTTGATCCTGCAGAGATGATACTATATGTCAGGAATTCATATGCGATAAAATCTGATACTGATACTGACTCAGAATTCTGCCACTCAAAACTGGCAGGGCAAAGCAGGGCTCCTGTGTGCTCGTGGTGGAATCCGCGACCAGATTTCACATTCTGGGGGATATGTGGACTGAGGGTCTGACCTTTGGGTGTGATCCAGTCAATCACGGCACCATTCATCCCTTTCGTATCATCAGCTCTTGCACTGTTGGCACTTTTCTGAACCTACATACAATCATTGTAGAGTAACGTGGTAGAGTTGACAAAAAATCTCACCAGTTCCGCCACGGTAACAATGTCGTCCTCCATAGATTCCATGAGTCGACCTAAGTACTTGACCAGCAAGATCGGGCAATTTAAACCAGATCACATCTTGCTTGTTGCACCAGATGAGCCTGAGTGTGGCGAGAATAAATGTGTACCTGTTCTGCCATGATAGAGCACCACGTCCTGTAGAATGATTGCAAGTCATTCATTTTGACGTGCGACGGCCCGCCTCAGGCTCCTATAAAATAAAATACATATCAATAATTGTCTGCAGTGTGGCTGATGCCGCCCATTGTGTCATTGTCGCCATTGCCATGCTGTCTCCCCATTCTCCCTGTTCTCTCCATCCCCATCCCTATCCTCATTGTGATTATGATACTGTGGTGTTGCCGCATCCTTCCCGTCCACATCATTTCGCCATGACACGTCGTCATCGTCATAGTACTGTGGCATTGCTGACGCGTACCGTCTCACTGTCATCCCCATCCTCATGTCATTGTGGTCCTCATCACTGGAGTGTCTCCCTGTTCTCCTCAGCACTGTCCAGAACAGTTGAATGGAAATATCAAGGTCGGCTTCATCTCCTAGAGCCGTATAGATAATGACCTACGATGAGGTCGAGCATCCCTCGATTGGAGGCTGCTGCCAGTGATACAGGGGAAACTTCTCATCTGCCAAGGTGATGAGCTCCGAGTTCATGAAACTATGAGATGCAGGTATCTAGGTTGTGTTCGGTTAGTATGGTCCATTGAGCGTACACACCAAATCCAACTCACATTCGGATCAACACTTGATGAAGCCTCCTTAGAAGTCATCCTTGCAGTATGGAAGGGAAAGAAGCCAGGATATGGAGAAAAACGTAGTTTGAGAGCTTAGGGTCCACCAAGGTTTTGGGCAACAGCCCGATTCAGAGTTGAAACGTCATCATCCCTGGTCCCTGGTTCATGATGTACGTATATGGTTTAGCAAATTGTATCTGGCATAAATATTGTAAAACATTAGAAGAAAAATAATTGACTATTTTGGGCAGCATAGCCAGACTATGTTGGCAAACAGATTTAATATATATTTAAAATGTTAGGTTTGGCTGACATAATTAGACAATATTTTCTCGCATTTTGAATATATTTTAAATCTATAGTCCGGCTATGGATCCAAAATAGTCAATTATTATGTCTACAGTTCAGTCCAATCAAAATGAACTTCAACAAGAAGATGCTTACATCTGCAATCTTGATGAAAAACTTGACTAGTGACATCCTTTTTTTGGTGTCATGCTCGTTCAAGATATTCTCAGTGACCCAGCCCATGATTACAGTGCTTAGGAAGGAGACAGCTCTAACATTGAGAGGTGATTTCGCACCCTCCTGCCCTGTTTCCAGTATTTCCTCGAATTGGATTGCACAGTAGAGATCGCACCCCATGATAGTCAGCTGTCTTGCAAGCTCCAAAGCATCAAATTCAGTAATGGTGACGGAGTCGAAATTCTTGTTCCGCAAGTTCAACAGTAATACCTTGGTCATCATAGGCTGAGAGATCTCGGAAGGGGAAAAGGACGGTGGATTGATGGATATCCCTGGGTCACGAGCTCACTCGCTCTTGGGGCTTATCAAGTTCGTGTTCACATCCTGTCGTATAGCAATGAGATCAAGAATGCACTGGGACAGTCCGGGGAAGTACTGCTGGAGCACCTCGCAAGTGAAGGAGTCCAAGTGTCGGAGAGCCACATCATCTACACCTGTCCACCAGTACATCTCCAACCAAGTCTTAACAAAATTGGATACACAAAGATGGATGGGAATGCCCTTGTACTGTTGCCACCGAAGGATATCTTCCTCTGAGAAACTGGAGGGAGGCATGATATTGTAACAATGGATCAAGGCTTGGACAAGTTCCAACGGCATTAAGAACAACCGGAATATCAAGAAGAACATGGTAGAGAAAGCTGGATCAACAATGCTATCGTGGGATAAGTAACAGATGACATACTGCCTTGCACGAGCTGGTCTTCAAAGGTGTCCACGGTCTCAGTACACTGTGAACATCTACAGAATTGACCTCAGTCGGCTCTGAACAAGATGAAGACACGACATTTGATTCAACTGGGTCAACTTTTGAGTACACCGAAGCATCTTGTTCCTGCTCCAAAGAAGTGGGCGCGGTATCCTGTGACTCCTCAGATGATTTTGAGTGACCAGTGAGAACCGACGAATCCAAGGATGTCTCCTTGATCTGCAACAGTGTATTTGAGGCATGACTCATTGGTGCTTGGCCATGAATGGTGACATCCTCGTCAATACTGCCTCGAAATGATTGGTGGAGGGAAGATCTGCTTCACTGGCTTCACAAAAATGTCCCTGATGGAAATGTTGCAGTATTCGAGTTTGCCCTCACCGGGACTTGTGTGACAAACTGTTGTTTGGCCGAAGTTCTACTCAGACATATCTTGACTGCGGAAATGCAATCAGTACTAGCTTTGCAAGCAGCAGTGGCTAAATGAATCAATAATGCTTTTTCTGCTTCCTCCATCACATCCGGCAAGAGGGGGACCATGAGAAGTCGAACAGACTCTGCCAGTGAACTTGTTACATTGTATAGTCCCTCCTTCGCTGCCCTGAGATTCCCTATTTTATGTTTGGAAATGTCTGGATGCCGCATGACCGCTTCGATAATGGTAAGGAGTTTGCAAACCATTTCAATGATCTCTCACACGAGTTCGTACATATGGCCTGTACTGGATGCATGAGACGAGCGGGAATGGGAATGTGCATGACCAACTTGAATAAAGGCAGCAATGGTGGAGAGGTATTGATCATGGGTGTGCTTGAGTGCTTCTATAACTTCGGCAGAAGTCAAAGGTCCCAAAGGGAAGGAGGGCAGGAATTGAGGCCTGGGCAAGAAAGGGAATGAGGAAGACGAAGAAGTACTGCTTATTAACAACATAGCCTGTTTGTGGTGGCTAGTGGCGTCATAAACGAGATGATGCTCTTTCTTTGCACAGGAAGCAATGGATCAGTGGGGCAACAAAGGAGCAACAGAAGAATTTGAATCTTGGTATAATGGTGCTCTCTGTTGAGATTGGAGGTCGCCAAGGCTTTTTGCATGAAACGCTATCCTGGAATCCGGTATTTTGCGCTCTTGCAACATGGGATCTCTGGGACTGGAGAGATGGATAGCTTCTTCTGGTAGTATTAACAGTCTCGTCATCAAGTCAGGAGAGCCGCGATTGAGATGCAAATGAGCTGACGTGATGGAGTCGGTAGGCGAGAACTGTCCCTCATCAGCAAACCAGCCCTCAGATGGATAGCGCTGGCCAGGACTGTCCAGGTCCGACAGCTCTCCAGGTGCCCCCAGCAAGGTCCCTAACTGGCTATGCCTGGACAGCTCACCCCTAACTGGACAGACCTAGACAGCACTGTCCAGCTCTCCCAGCTGTGGCTGTGTTCTCTCAGCTGTGGCTGTGCCCCCCCAGCTACTCCAGTTCTCCCAG
>JBBPOS010000583.1:0-2500 GCA_038091575.1 Leccinum subgranulosum
CAGATGCAGTAGCTTCACCGTCGAAAATAGAGGGATGAGCAGTACCAATGAATGATTTATGATGCTTTCAGCTAGATCACTTTGCTACTCGGTAATACCTTCTTGGACAGTGTATGGTTGATTAGCAAGTCGGAATAGTCATGTTCCACTTCCATAGACCTGACTGGTGTAATGCTAGCTCGAGCATGTTGCCAATGATTGGTTCACCGACCTACTTTTGGAGTAGTGAGACCACTTTGGCTGCAGCCCGAGTATGATTTAACCAGGTTAACCGTGCTTTCAGGCATTAGAAAAGTACCAATGGATGATCACCGACCCAAATAAATTAAATTACATTGGAGAGATCACTTTGCTACTATGCTAATGTTTGTGAAGATCGGTGTTTGTGGTCCTCGAGTTGTTTTGTTTTGTTGAAGTCTGAATAAATGCCCAAACGCGATTTAGTGGACACCTAAACTCACGCCTCTTGCGGCCACGGACAAAGTCGACCAAACAGATGACTGAGAATATACATGGGGGTGGACACAACAAGTACACTTCCTAATCAACTACCCTAGTTGAATGCTAGTTCGAGCGTACACAACCAATGAATGGTCACCGAGTCTAATGATGAAAATTCGTTAGCGAGTGAGATCACTTTGCTTGTCGTTTTGCTAGTGTTTTATTAGGTTGGCTGTGTCGTCGTAGGGATGAGAAGTACCAATGAATGATTTATTATGCTTTCAGCTAGATCACTTTGCTACTCGGTAATACCTTGCGGATGCAGTAGCTTCGCTGTCAAAAATAGATGGATGAGCAGTACCAATGAATGATTTATGATGCTTTCAGCTAGATCACTTTGCTACTCGGTAATACCTTCTTGGACAGCGTATGGTTGATTAGCTAGTCGGAATAGTCATGTTCCACTTCCCTAGACCTGACTGGTGTAATGTTAGCTCGAGCATGTTGCCAATGATTGGTTCACCGACCTACTTTTCGAGTAGTGAGACCACTTTGCCTGCATCCCGAATAGCATTTAACCAGGTTAACCGTCCTTTCTGGCATTCGAAAGTACCAATGGCTGATCACCGACCCAATTGGAGAGATCACATTGCTACTATGCTAATGCTTGCCAAGGTCGGTGTTTGTGGTCGAAAATTGACTGCACTAGTTGAATGTTAGTGGAATACAACCAATGGACGGTCACACCGAGCTAATGGATGATTTGATTCTGTACTCGAGAGACTGCTTTGCTTGTGGTTTTGCTAGTGTTTTTCTAGTGAGCTGTGATTTCGTGGGGTTTACCAGTACCAATGAATGATTTAATATGCTTTCTGATGTTCGGGCCTAATCAACCTGATCATTATTAGCTAGATCACTTTGCTACTCGGTGATTCTCGCAAATGCAGTGTGGTCAATTTGTTTTGTTTTGTTGAAGTCCGAATAAATGCCCAAACGCGATTTAGTGGACACCTAAACTCACGCCTCTTGCGGCCACGGACAAAGTCGACCAAACAGATGGCCCAGAATATACATGGGAGTGGACACAACAAGTACACTGCCTAGTCAACTACACTAGTTAAATGGTAGTTCGAGCATACACAACCGATGAATGGCCACCGAGTCTAATGATGATAATTGATGATTTGATTCATTAGCAAGTGAGGTCACGTTGCTTGTAGTCTCGCTACTGTTTTACTAGGTTGGCTGCATCGTTGTAGGGATGAGCAGTACCAATGAATGATTTATTATGCTTTCTGACGGTCGGGGTCTAATCAACCCTACTGTCATGAGCTAGATCACGTTGCTACTCGGTAATACCTTGCAGATGCAGTAGCTTCACCGTCGAAAATAGAGGGATGAGCAGTACCAATGAATGATTTATGATGCTTTCAGCTAGATCACTTTGCTACTCGGTAATACCTTCTTGGACAGTGTATGGTTGATTAGCTAGTCGGAATAGTCATGTTCCACTTCCTAGATCTGACTGGATTAATGCTAGCTCGAGCTGTCACCAATGATTGGTTCATCGACCTACTTTCGTAGCGAGACCACTTTGCCCACAGTCTGAATAGCATTTTTCCAGGTTAACCGTCCTTTATTACATTCGAAAGTACCAATGGATGATCACCGACTCAATTTTATAATTGAAGAGATCACTTTGCTACGATGTTAATGTTTGTGAAGAGTCGGTGTTTGTGGTCGAACCAACTATGGATATAGTAGTCGATTGCACTTGCAAAATGCTAGTGGAACACAAACGATGGTCGGTCACACCGAGCTAATGATGATAATTGATGATTTGATTCGTTGCTCGAGAGACTGCTTTGCTTGTCGTTTTTCTAGTTGTAGGGATTGAGCAGTACCAATGAATGGTTTACTATGCTTTCTGATGGTCGGGCCTAATCAACCTGATCATAGTTAGCTAGATCACTTTGCTACTCAGTACTCCTTGCTAATGCAATGTATGGTCGATTTGTTAAATTCATAGTTGACTGCGCTAGTTGAATGGTAGTGGAAC
>JBBPOS010000583.1:12500-15351 GCA_038091575.1 Leccinum subgranulosum
CTTTTTCGGTAGTGTACTACACTTGTCACTACACTTTGTTGGTACACTTTACTACACTTTTTGCTACACTTTTTTGGTACACTTTACTACACTTTTCACTACACTTTGTGAGTAGTCCACTACACTTTTTGGTACACATTTTCGGTAGTTCACTACACTTTTCACTACACTTTTTTGGTACACTTTACTACACTTTTCACTACACTTTTTTAGTAGTCCACTACACTTTTTGGTACACTTTTTCGGTAGTGCACTACACTTTTCACTACACTTTTTTGGTACACTTTACTACACTTTTTGGTACACTTTTTCGGTAGTGTACTACACTTTTCACTACACTTTTTTGGTACACTTTCCTACACTTTCCACTACACTTGTTTGGTACACTTTACTACACTTGTTTGGTACACTTTTTTGGTAGTGCACTACACTTTTCACTACACTTTTTGGTACACTTTACTACACTTTTTGGTACACTTTTTCGGTAGTGCACTACACTTTTCACTAGACTTTTTTGGTACACTTTACTACATGCACCATGCATGCTACACTGGTGCACTACACTTTTCACTACACTTTTTGGTACACTTTACTACACTTTTTGGTACACT
Organism: Leccinum subgranulosum; assembly: GCA_038091575.1. Taxonomy (NCBI): domain Eukaryota; kingdom Fungi; phylum Basidiomycota; class Agaricomycetes; order Boletales; family Boletaceae; genus Leccinum; species Leccinum subgranulosum. The sequence continues at coordinate 13,112 of JBBPOS010000583.1, forward strand.
TTTTTGGTAGTGCACTACACTTTTCACTAGACTTTTTTTGGTACACTTTACTACATGCACCATGCATGCTACACTGTGCTTCCATTTGTCACTACCCTTTTGCTATACAAAAGCAATGTTAGAATTGCTCTGTCAGATATGATCCAGCGGTGCAAAAAAATCAAAAAAATGAGGAAGGATGTAAAATAACAGGACTGTAATTATGAATTATGAAGAGCACAATGTGGTGCCACTTATTATCAAATATAAAGGATTTTTGGGCCTGTTTTTTCCATTTTTTCTGGGTGCTGATTAAGAATTTTTTTTTGCTGGCTTGCTTGCGGTCAAATATGAGCAAGAAAAATGAGGAAGCAGCTGGTAGTGTGTGCATGTGCTAAATAAATGAGGCCTACCACTGGATGACTTTTTTCAGGGTGATTTAGGGGTGTTTTTTGGGCCCTGAATAGCAAAAAAATTTCCAGGCTGGCGAATAAGGACACAGCTAGGAGTGTGGAAGCAGGATATGGAAGGAGAAATAGTGAGCATGAATGTGAGCGAGCGTAGCGAGGGAGTGGCCGGGGGACAAAAATGTGACCGAGCGCAGCGAGGGAGCGGCCGGGGGTGTGGGGGGTTGCCGGCGGGCGGGGGTCGGCAAAAAGGCGGCGCGAAAAAAACTCGAGGCCATTTTCGCGGCCGCGGCCTCAAAAAAACTAATCAGCGAGACTCGCGAGCGAAGCGAGCGAGGGGAAGAAATTTTTGTGGGTTTGAGAACCTGCAAGAGTAGGAAATGGTGAAGCATAGATAAATTGAGAGCAGATTTGTACATATGGTGTGAATAGGAGAAAAAATTGAGTAGTCCAGTGTAGGAAAAGGCCAAGACATAGCATGACAGATCATGGACAGAAAGTATAGAAACAGTAAAGAAGAAATCAAGTGGAGAAAAAAATATTAACCATGTGTTGACAAAGAAGTAAACATTGGCACAAACACAGGAGAGTCAATGAGATATATCATGTTGGCAAAAGTGTACAAGAGTGGCCCAACAAAGTGTAGTAAGGGGTATGAAAAAGTTTAGTGAAAAGTGTAGTCAAGTCTACCAAAGTGTATCAATAGGTACCAACAAAGTGTAGTGAAAAGTGTAGTAAAGTGTACCAAAGAAGTGTAGTGAAAAGTGTAGTGGACTACTGAAAAAGTGTAGCAAAAAGTGTAGTAAAGTGTACCAACAAAGTGTAGTGAAAAGTGTAGTGAACTACCGAAAAAGTGTAGCAAAAAGTGTAGTAAAGTGTACCAAAAAAGTGTAGTGAAAAGTGTAGTACACTACCGAAAAAGTGTACCAAAAAGTGTAGTAAAGTGTACCAACAAAGTGTAGTGAAAAGTGTAGTAAAGTGTACCAAAGAAGTGTAGTGAAAAGTGTAGTGGACTACTGAAAAAGTGTAGCAAAAAGTGTAGTAAAGTGTACCAACAAAGTGTAGTGAAAAGTGTAGTGAACTACCGAAAAAGTGTAGCAAAAAGTGTAGTAAAGTGTACCAAAAAAGTGTAGTGAAAAGTGTAGTACACTACCGAAAAAGTGTACCAAAAAGTGTAGTAAAGTGTACCAACAAAGTGTAGTGAAAAGTGTAGTGAACTACCAAAAAAGTGTAGCAAAAAGTGTAGTAAAGTGTACCAACAAAGTGTAGTGAAAAGTGTAGTACACTACCGAAAAAGTGTAGCAAAAAGTGTAGTAAAGTGTACCAACAAAGTGTAGTGAAAAGTGTAGTACACTACCGAAAAAGTGTACCAAAAAGTGTAGTAAAGTGTACCAAAAAAGTGTAGTGAAAAGTGTAGTACACTACCGAAAAAGTGTAGCAAAAAGTGTAGCAAAGTGTACCGAAAAAGTGTAGTGAAAAGTGTAGTACACTACCGAAACAGTGTACCAAAAAGTGTAGTAAAGTGTACCAACAAAGTGTAGTGACAAGTGTACCAAAAAGTGTAGTAAAGTGTACCAACAAAGTGTAGTGAAAAGTGTAGTAAAGTGTACCAACAAAGTGTAGTGAAAAGTGTAGTGAACTACCGAAAAAGTGTACCAAAAAGTGTAGTAAAGTGTACCAAAAAAGTGTAGTGAAAAGTGTAGTACACTACCGAAAAAGTGTACCAAAAAGTGTAGTAAAGTGTACCAACAAAGTGTAGTGAAAAGTGTAGTGAACTACCGAAAAAGTGTACCAAAAAGTGTAGTAAAGTGTACCAAAAAAGTGTAGTGAAAAGTGTAGTACACTACCGAAAAA
>JBBPOS010000584.1:0-17290 GCA_038091575.1 Leccinum subgranulosum
CTATACGAGAAGCCAATGAACGTGGTGTGGCAGCCTCATGCAAGGGGCATGGGATGTGGCAGCACTGCCTACCGTGAGAAGGTGGAAAGAAGGCCAGGGACCGCGAGGTGTGGCAGATCTATAGATAGATGAAGTAAGTCCGAGATACGATCGGGATCTATCAAGGTACGAGATCAATCGGTGATGGATCGAGAGATCGGATCGGGCAGGCGATGAAGATGAAGGCCCGATCGGATATAACTATAAGGGGAAATGATAAGTCCCACGATCACGTACAAGTCACGTGACCGGTCGATAAGTACTCGGTCGATGAAGACAATGGAGAAGACTAGAAGGAGGGGAAATCAGAGGGTAGATGCTAGCAAGGCGAGACTAGCAAGAAAAGCTAGGTTGAGAATGAGGTTCGCAACACCAATGAGCTTGGCAGCGATTCAGATATTGGGGGCTGTGAAAGAAGGTAAGGTTTTTGTGATCTGTAAAAACTTGGACTGGGAAAGGAGATCTGCAAAGGTATTGGCGCCAGGCTTTAAGGGCACAGATAACTGCAAGTAGTTCCTGATCATAGATGTTGTAGTTATGTTCTGCAGGAATGAAAGACTGGGAGAGATAGGAGCATGGGTGCTAGTCACCATTGGAGTCAGTTTGGAGGAGGATCACTCTGGTGGCATTGCGAGAGGCATCAGTGGCAATGGCAAACAGGGCACAGAGATCTAGAAGGCGGAGAATTGGTTTAGAAAGGAAAGACCGTTTGAGGCAGTTGAAAGATGACTGACAGGCAGTGGACCATTCTTATGGTTTGTCCTTCTTAGTGAGGTCGATAAGGAGACGGGCAATGTCAGAATAATGGTCAATGAAGCGTTGATAAAAATTGGCAAAACCTAGGAAGGATCGGACAGTTTTAACTATAGTGGAGGCTGGCCAGGAAGCAATCCCATCTAGTTTAATGGAATCTATGGCAAGAGTACCGGGTTTCATGATCATATCAAGGTATTTGACTTCAGTGGTGGCAAAGTTACACTTTTCCAGGTGAAGGTGGAGATCCAGCTCTGTCATCCTCTGGAGGACGTGCTTGGTGTGTTCTGAGTGGGAAGCATCGTCAGGGGAGAAGATTAGGAGGTCATCCATATAGATTACAAGCCATCCCTCGGCTATCATGTCTTGGAAGGAGTCATTCATGAATCTTTGGAAGGTGGAAGAGGAGTTGTTCATGCCGAAGCACATAACCGTAAGTTCAAAGAGGCCTTTATGAGTAATGAAGGCACCTTTCCATTGATCTCCTGCTTTGATGCAGACATTGTTATAACCCCACTGAACGTCAAATTTGGTGAAGACTTTAGCCCCTTTGAGTTTATTGATGAGGTCCGAGCCAAGGAGAAGAGAGTAGGCATCGTGGGTGGTATGGGAGTTGAGATATTGATAGTCCTGGCATGGGTGAAGTTTGCCATCCTTTTTTTTCATGAAGAAGAAAGAGGAGGCCTGAGAAGATTTGGAGGGTCTAATCTTCCCGCTATGAAGATTTTCTTCTAGGAAGGATACTGTTGCCTTTTGCTCGTCGGGTGAGAGGGGGTATACCTTCCTGATTTTAGGGATGAAGGTGTCATCAAGGTGTATTGCATGATCGTAAGGGCGAGAGGGTGGGAGACGTGAGGAAGCTTTCTCAGAAAAGATGGATGTGAAAGCAGTATATTCCGAGGGGAGGGCGGTCTTGGGTTTAGATTTCTCCGCTTCAACTGCGAGATTGGTAGCAGTGGTAAGACAAGCGACTAGGGGGAATCCTTTAGGAATAAAATGAGAACCACATCTCATTACTCGGCAGAGGACTCTGTTGACAGTAGCCCGTTCGAGAAATTGGGACTTGGTCTCAAACCCAAGGAAACGATAGAGCTTCCTGTCATGAGTAGGGTAGACTTCGACATGGCAGGGTGGTTTGGTTTTCGAGGGAGTACTCGGGGTTGGTCAAGGGAAGTGGGCATTGTGTCGCTCGAGGTCGGTGACATGTAGATGGTATAGATCTGCAGATTGATCCACAGACTCAGGGATGGTGAGGATTTTTTTGTCCCAGTTGATAGTGGGGTTGAAATTCCTTAGCCATGGAAGACCTAGGATAACATTCTTGTTTCCGCAGTCCATGATATGGAAGGTAACCTTTTGATTGACTTTCCCGATGTCTACGAAGAGGGTGGTGGAGAACAGGATGTTGCCTTTTCGGTTGGCAGACTGATCAACATTACGGACTCTAATGGATATGGGGAGGCATTGCCAAGGGAGGTAATGTTTCTGGACAAAGGCCCAGTCGATGCATGAGATTTTTGCACCACTGTCAATAAGGGCAGAGGTGTCGACGACTTTAAGGGAGTGCAAGGGAGTTACTAGTGAGATGGGGACTTTCATTGCTTTAGATAAGGAGGATACTAGTATAGGTGCACACATAGTAGTAGGTGTAGAAACCGTAGACTACCGAGGTAGAGGACTACCGGTACTCACCAGGTGTCAGCGTTGAGATATTATCGAACGTTGTGGCAAGAGAACAAGATGTTTTTTGGAACTCAGACGCTGGGTCCGAATCTTATATACGACAAAGAAAGATTATGTAATCTACTGTATACTAGGTCGTTATTATATAATCATAGAGCGTTCGGAGCTACTAAATAGTGCTCGTTCAACAGTAGGAGCACCTTGCGTCGAACGAGGTCTCCTTTTCAAAAATCCAGAGAGAAGGAGGCTTTTCTTACAACCTTTTCATTGTTATTGTCGTCTTCGATTTCTTCTGTATGGTTATCACCTGAAGCATCTTGCAGACTTCTGTCTACCAATCAACTAGCCCTACAAGGCTTTAAAACTGTAATCAGAAAATCGACTGATGTCTTTAACAAACAGGGTCACCATTTGATCCAGGCTGCTGCCTCATCTCCTGGTGATATCCTTCATTGGTTTTGGTTGTCACCAATCACTCCAAGTGAAGTGCATACCCTGTTGGACATTTAAAAATTGACACCAGCTAATCAAAAGGATTGGCAAAAAACTATGGAAGAAGAGATGAAATCTCTTTATGACCGAAATGTTTGGGAACTTGCAGATCTACCTTAAGGTTGTAAAGCTATCATGGGAAGATGGGTATATGTTACAAAGAGCAACAGTCGCAAGAAAGCTCGATTTGTTGCAAAAGCTTTACACAAATCTACGAAATAGATTTCAAAGAAACCTTTTCCCCTATTGCATGGTTTGAAACCGTCAGGCTTCTCCTAGCCCTAGCGCCCTTGAAGATTGGGAGATTAAAGCCTTAGCTGTCAAGACAGCATTTCTCTTTGGAGAACTTGATGACAACAAGGAGCTCTATATGGTTCAACCAGAAGGTTTCATCAAAAAAAAACAAAGAAAACAAAGTTTGTCGCTTAAGGAAATCCATTTACGGACTTAAATAAGCCACCATCAAATGGAATACAGCTCTTCACAAGTCCTTTCAAGAAATGGGATTTAAATGTATGATATCTGACCCTGGAGTCTATGTCAAATATATAGGCAAAGACAAAATCATCTTTGTAGTTTACGTTGACAATGCTCTTTTTATGGGTTCCAACCTCAAACTCATCAAGAGTCACATGAAGACTTTCACAAATCAATGGAAATCACGGATATTTGGCAATGCTACAGAATATCTTGGCATGCAGATTACCAGAGATCGAAAGAAACGAACTCTGAGACTTGACCAAATTACCTATGCTGAGAAAGTCATTGAACAATTCCAGCTAGAGAACTATAAACATGCTCACACACCACTTTGTTCCAGATATAATATGAATCCTACTGAGCAAAAAGAAGATCGTAAATGAAGATCTCGATACCAATCGGTGATCAGATCTCTTCTGTACATCATGCTTGGAACATGCCTAGACCTAGCTTATGCTGTAATCAGGATGTCACAATTTTCTGCAAATCCTTCTGAAGATCATCTCAATTGAGCACTTTATATTGTTCGATGCCTTGCCTATACCAAAAATGTGTGTATCACATACAATGGATGGCAAGAGATGCGAGTTTCACAATATATTGTGACACTGATTGGGCTAGTGACCTTGAAACAAGACGTTCAATGACTGGCTATTGCATCTTCCTCATAGACACTATCGTTTCCTGGTATTCAAGACATCAAAAAGTTGTTGTCTTATCTTCCACAGAAGCGGAATATATTGCCATGACAGAATCTGCAAGACAATTAGTTTGGATTTGCAATCTTTTCAAAGAGATTGGTCATGAGATCAAACATCCTTTACCACTTAACTGTGATAATCAAGGAGCCATGTTCTTAGCTGAAAACCCTGCTCAAGAAGGACATTCAAAGCATATAGCTATCAAATATCACTATATTTGCAAAGCGGTTGAAGAACATAAACAACTCAAATTATTCTATGTTCCTATACAAGATCAACGAGCACACATCTTCACAAAGAATGTCACCTTCGACAAGTTTCGACTTGGTTGTTTACGCCTTGGTCTTACCAACTATCTACCCAAGATTTAAATCATTGTGATCATCATCTCAATGAGGAGGAGTGTTGAAACAATCATATTCATATTTATTTAATTATGTGATTGTTTAGTCAGCAGTCTAGAACTTACTTCTAGACTATTCTTTCATTTTCTATGATGACTCATATGCTGTGCTTATGACTCACATATGACTCGATGATTACACATCATGTATAGAGTCTTCTACGCTATTGGCTAGCACTCTTACATAATATTCCATCATATTCTATATACCATAACATGTTCAAATAGTCATGTAGTATATAAGATAGACCCTCTGGTCCATTCAATCTAATGTTTTTACAACTCGTTCTTCCTTACTCTCATCACAATCACTTTCAAATACTTTCAAGTTACTTCTCAAGCAAGCTACTCAATTTCCCTAGTAAGTTTCCTACTAGAGATTATTTCCCAATTCCTCTTGGAGTATTCTATTGGAACATATATCCCCTCGGCTGCGCACAAGGAAGTTGTAGAACTTCTTTACTCCTGCCCCCCACACCATCTTTTGCAACCAGTATCGAACCTGATTGAGTGCATCTGTTTACTCTTTACATGCACGTTCTGACGCCTAGCTTGTAGCATCTAGTTGAGATCCCTTCTATCCGCTGCATCTATTCCCCATCTTCTGAGTCACTAGTATGTCCAGCCCATGCAAAAATACAGTGGATATCTATGGCAGCTGGTGGCTAGCAAAGAGACGGCTCCAATTCTCCCTTGGTGGCGAGGTTTCAAAGAGGTTCGATCAAAAAGATGGCCCAACACAAGAGTAGATGCAGACATACAAGGTCTGGTTGGAAACCATGATCGGTGAGAAAGGGGATGTTATCAAGGTAGGGTGCCTAGTCTACTGATGGTCTCGGCATCTATTCCGCATCTTCTAAGTCACTATACCAAACGGTGTGTCCATATTCTCAGGATCTAATGCCCAACTTGTAGTGTTATGACGACACAACATTTTCCTGCTCAATAGTTATCAATGATGTAGACTACCCTAATATCAACTTATCTGGGGTACTCACGAATAGCATATCCTGCATCCTGATGTCGAACTTCTCATAGTTCCCAGAAGAACGCTTTCTGACATATAGTCACCGACCCCAAGCCTTGAACATTGCAACACAGTATCTGTCATCCAAGCTTTGGACATGCCAACTGAGATCGTCAGAATTCATTGCGGATGATATCGAAGGATACAGATTATTTGTGACATCAAAAGTTTACCCTGGCTAGTTATTTGACTGACATTATATTTGATAGTGGTCAGGTGATAGTATATACATATATTGCACACCTGTCATCATTTAATTACAATACCGCTTGTTGAACAGGAGATCATGAGAATTCATCACGGATGATTTCGAAGGATACAGATTATTTATGACGTCAAAAGTTTATCCTGGCTAGCTGTTCGACTGACATTATATTTGATAGTGGTCGGGTGATAGTATATATATTGCACACCCGTCATCTTCAAATTAGCTTACAGTCCGCCCATATCTACCTTGCGCTCTCTACTCTTCAACTCTGCTAACCAAGATGCCAAGTGACAGCAACTCAGACACCGGCAGGGTTGGCCACAAGCAGTGATTCAATGCCTTGGAGTTTGGTCCAAGGAAGAAAGTGTATATAATAGCCCAATGAAAGGACGGTGTCACAGTGTGGCTAACTATAACTTAGTACAACATAGGATCCTCTCGTACACCACGGTAGACACTTTGGTCGAGTGGTTCATGCCTTTTGCAATATCCAGACTCTGCTCACCAATGGCATCGTCATGATATCGGAGGGGTCAAATGATCTTTATAAAAACCTTAATGCCGCATGAGTAATTTTTTTTTTCCCAAGTGAATTCCTGCTAATCATTCATGCTAACCAGTGAGAGACTCAAGTTCAGAGTATGACTACTCTGAATGGTGCTGGGGATCGAGGCACGCCTCATAGAGTCATCGGAAGAGGAAGTGATAGCCATCGGTGAACTTGTAATGACTTGTTCATACTCACCTCAACTGTCATGACTAACTACAAGCTTTAGATAGAGAAAGGCATCAATGGGGCACGTGCAGATGATACAAAGGGAATGAAGGGGGCTATTGTCAACTGGATTATGCTGAAGGGACAAACATTGAACCCTCCAATCCCCCACAATGTGAAATCTGGTCGTGGATTCAATCACGAACGCACAGAGGCTCTTTTGTGCCTGGTGGGGCTTGACTGGGCAAACACAGAGTAGGAGCTTTCTACTTCTAGTTCTTCGGACCTGACAAGTCGATGCTTAGGACTCAAATGAAACTCATGAATGGAGACCTTCAGGTCACTGGGGACCAGTGGCCTGTTTTTTTGTATGCAAACTACACATATGACCTGGAGGATCCATGGAACGGACTCCTGCAAGGAGAGCTACTAGTTTCTGTGAGTAGTGACCAAGTTATTTTATTCATAGACTCATTCATGATTATCTGCAGGCTTTTAAACATATTTTTACCTCACCCAGCTCTGTCGACCAAGAGCTGAAGGCAACACATTCTGGAAACAGGTGTATTCATGGTATGCGTGTAGTCATCAAGGCTTCCCTTGCCTACATCGCAATGCAGATACATAATGTCTTCTTCTACATGCTCAACCTTAGATCACACTTTGTAGACATATTGTGCTTTAACTTCTGCACAAGTATTCTCGTGCACGGACCTGGTGACCAATTCAGAGCGATTTTAGTCAAGCGTTATGAAGCTATTGGAGGACCCTGAAGAGAAGGAAGAAGTCAACCAACTGCTTAGCTGGTAGAACAGGTAACATTTTGGACAGGTCAAGGGCATATTTACTGACTTCTGTTACAAGACAAATATTTCTTCTTTACACTGAAAGTAAACGATTGCCATCAAAAGAGAGTGCTTTAGCATGCATCCAGCAAAAATGCTTGGAGCATAGGGAGAGAGAGGTGGTCTAATTTACCAGTAGTTAAATGATAACAAATACTACATGCAATCTAAGCTAAATCCGTCTTGACACAATAGAGCAATCAATAATTGTGTAAAAAATGACCAAATGAAAAATTTCCCTGTGACAATGCATATAGAAGGAACTCCCTGGTGGGTAGTTTCCCGAGTTCTCTAATACAAAGTCTTTAAATTTTCCGGCAACTAAATGTTACTTTTGGTGATTTTCGCCCTCTTTTGATTGTTTTATATCATGATAGACTTTCTAGCGCTATGCGCTACTTCTAACCATCGCCATTGGACTTCCCATGATCGATTACCCTATTGACCTTCTTTCCTCGAGTCTCCAGACCCTTGTGGTCACTCTATATCACTCTAGACTTCTTTCTTCGACTTGTGATTAGTTTCTCATGCTTTGTGGCTTATTGTGGCTGCCAGTTGTTTGCTAGTATTTAAAGCCACTTGACTCAACCCTTGGAGTCCTCTGTTCTGTTTCCTTTGGTTACTCACAGTGGACTTCAGGTCAGTAGCTCATTGTTGTTCACTCAATATCATTCTTGGTTACTCACAGTGGACTCCAGAGTGATCTACAGTCCCTATTCAGTGGTTATCCCATCACTGCAAGCTTTCTGCCTTTATCAGGTTATGAGCCCTGCGCTCTAAGTCGTTATCGCTCAAGATCGCCTCACATCGACACTTCATCGCTTATTATGACAAGTGTGTCTTTATTGGATATCCTGAGGGGTATAAAGCCTGGAAGTTCTATAATCTCTCGACCAAGCATACCATCATTTCGGAGTGAGCAGATTTTGATGAACGGCATTTTCCTGCTCGACCCTCGACTATACCTCCTCCACCTCTGGCAACTTTGTCGCCCTCTGCTTCTTATGTGCCTCTAGTCGTCTCGGATGATGAGGACTCTGTGGTGTCGCCTGGTTCTGTCACTGGGGGGGGCCAGCAAGGTATTCCTCAGCTTCCAGCTCCAGCTCCACCTCAACTAGCAACACCACCTCCACCGCCTCCAGCACTACTTCCTGATGCTGCTCCGCCTGCTGCTCCTCCTGGTGGCTTGCTTGCTGGATCTCTGATAGGTATTGGTGCCAGACTGGCTTGCCTACTGGATCTCGGATTGGTATTGGTGCCAGACTCCCTGCTAGACATTGCAATCCACCTAGTCAATGGTGGAAGCTTGGTTCTCCACAGTTAGATGATGATGACTCTGATGAGGATGCTGATGTCGCTTTGACAACGTCTCAGGCTGTTCCTCGGTGCTATGCAGAGGCTATGCGTCAGGAGGATTTACAAGAGTGGCATCAAGCTGCTCTCGATGAGTTGAATGCACAGAGGCACAATGGCACATGGATTCTTGTTCCCAGGCCTACAGATCGGCCTGTCATCAGTTCTAAGTCGGTCTTTGCATGCAAATACCATGCTGATGGCTCCTTTTATCGCTACAAGGCTCGTCTCATTGCCCAAGGCTTCAACCAGTGTCCTGGATTCGAGTATCTCAAGGTCTTTGCCCCTACTGTCCACTTGCCCACTTTGCACATTGTTCTTGCACTTGCAGCTATCCATGACTGGCATCTCTGCTCTGTCGACATCTCCCATGCGTATCTGAATGGGGAGATTGACTGTGAGGTCTATATGGAGAAGCCCATCGGTTTTAGGGAAGGAGACCCCAAGAAGACCGTTTGCAAGCTTCAGAAGGTGCTATATGGGACCAAGCAAAGTGGTAATCGATGGCATCGCAAACTTCACACTGTGCTTGGATTTATGGGTTTTACTCCTACTTATTCTGATGCAGCTGTCTATATCTACACTTGCCAGGATATCTGCATCATCCTCCCTGTCTTCGTCGACGACATGACCTTTTTCTCACAGTCCTTGGATGCTACCAAGCAGATGATGGAGCAGCTGCGCAAGCATTTCAAGATCCATGACTTGGGACCTACCACCGAGATTCTGGGCATTAAGATCGACCGCAATTGCACCAATTGCTCTCTCATTCTGTCTCAGTGTCAATACTGTGTGGAGATGCTTGAGCACTTTGCTATGGGCGACTGCAAGCCTGTCAGAATGCCCATAGATCCTGGTTTGTCTGTGATTCAGATTCAGCTTCCCCAGATGCCTACAGAGAATCCCAGCACAGCGCATTGGCATGCAGTCAAGCACCTCTTTCGCTACATCAAGGGCACCATAGACTATGGCATCACCTACTCTCCTGATCCCTCGACGTCTCAGCTCTTCTCCACTTACTCGGATGCCAATCATGGTGGTTGCAAGGACTCTGGATGATCTACTGGCGCATATATTGTCAAGATTGGAACTGGTGTTGTTTCCTGGATGTCGAAGCACCAGCCCATTGTTGCTTTGTCGACTACTGAGGCGGAGTATATCGCTGCTTGTGAAGCTGGCAAGGAGATTGTCTGGATGCGCAAGTTGCTCGAGGAGTTGGGTTTCGCTATGGACAAGTCATCGACCCTTCACATCAACAACCAGTCTGCTATTCAGGTGGCGAAGCATCCAGAACATCATGGGAGGATGAAGCATCTTGACTTGCACTGGTTTTGGCTCAGAGATGTGGTGGACAAGGGTATCATTTCACCCAACTTCATTCCTACTGATCAGATGCCTGCTGATCTATTGACAAAGGCTTTGCCTTGAGTCAAAGTCGAAGGTCTGTGTCAGATGCTGGGACTCGCTAGAACTGGGGGGAGTTGTTTGGCGACTCCATTTTGCTGAGGACATGCTCGAGAAGTGTGCTGGCGCAAAATACCACACTTAGTAGAGAAATCTGCAAATGCATTGCTCATATACTCCCCTCCCTTGTCATCGCGCAGTGTCTTTATCTTGTGCTCTGACTGGGTCTCAGTGAATGCCTTGAACGTCTTAAAAGCATCAAAGATGTCCACGAAGCGATATCTCGAGTAATCATCGATGAAGGTGACCCAGTAGCGATAGCCAGACACAGATGGATGTGAGACCTGGTGTACATCAGTGTGAACGAGTTCCAGAGGACGAGAAGTATGAGTCTGCAAAGGAGGGAATGGATTGGCATGCATTTTGCCTGCCAAACATGGTTCACAGATGGGATCAGGCGAAGACTTGACATCCAACTGCAGGCCAGTGACCAACTGGCACTGATACAGTTCCTTTACCCCAACAATGTGATGATGAGCCAATCTGCGATGCCACAGGGACAAATTGAGAGGCAAAGACATTGCAGGGCAAGCAGCCTCGCTGACAGTAGAGCCATCCAAAAAGCAGCATTGTTGTCCCTGATGGTGGCCACAAAAAGCAGAGGGCCTCACCCTCTTTTGATTGTCTTATATCATTATAGACTTTCTAGCACTGTGCGCTACTTCTAACCATTGCCATTGGATTCCCCATGGCCAATTTCCCTATTGACCTTCTTTCCTCGAGTCTCTAGACCCTTGTGGTCCCTCTATATCACTCTAGACTTCTTTCTTCGACTGGTGATTAGTTTCTCACGCTTTGTGGCTGATTGTGGCTGCTAGTTGTTTGCTAGTATTTACAGCCACTCAACTCAACCCTCGGAGTCGTCTGTTCTATTTCCTTTGGTTACTCACAGTGGACTCCAGGTCAGTAGCTCATTGTTGTTCGCTTAATATCATTCATGGTTACTCACAGTGGACTCCAGAGTAATCTACAGTCCCTATTCAGTGGTTATCCCATCACTGCAAGCTTTCTGCGCTTATCAAAAATCACCATAAGTAACAAGTATATGGTCTCAAGCTCAAGTATTAGAGGCAGTAAAAAGCCACTTGGTGATTTTTCAACCCAAGGTTAGAACACAGTATGAATGGAAGAACTGGAATTGCTAATAAGATATATAGCTTTTACCACACATTGTTGAATAGACCACATATGGAATTTGCTCTCTCTTGACAGAGATCTAGAAGAAGTTTAGGGACTACAAGAGGACCAAAAAACCGATACCTCAGTACTGGATAGAGGCCACAGCAGCTTTAGACAGGTGTCTAAACTACTGTCACACAAGAAATGCCAAAGCTGTCACAAGGGAAATCATGGATCCATTATGGCTATGCTTCTCATTGATTCATGGTGGACTTCCTTGTCTGTCTCCACTCCTTGTTCTGTCATCTGTCACCTTTTCACCCATCGAAATTCAAATGATGGATTGGCTGACTAAGACAGATGCACTGGTTGTAGCCAGCAAAAGATCACATACATTAGAACTATGGATCAGAGCATTTCAAGGTCACCATTTTTCACTCACATGCACTATTGGTGGGTTTGCACAATTCTTATTTTATTTTCCTTTAGAGCTACATATATGGCAAGCTTTATGATTAAGCATGCCACGTATCATTTACTTGAGGACTTCCAACCTACTCAACCATACAAAATCAGATGTGTTCTCTATGCATTCCAACATGCATTCAGGGTTTACAACCGGAAAGACTAGTTTAGGAACCTGGGTGGACTTTGTCAAGGAGTTCAAAGCGAGCTTTGAACACTCCAACTCCACAGCCAATGCCCTTGCCTGGCTAACCACCCAGAGGATGATCGAGAAATCTCCTGGGAAGTACTCTATGTTCCTCGCTCAATACATCTCCCAATTTCAGAGCAACGTCACCACTTCCAAGGTTACCGACGAGTCTACCCTTTGCCACTACTTCTCCTTGGGCATCCCTCCTTCCTTATTGGGAAAGATCTACCCCATGGAGAAAGTCCCCACCACGATCACCAAATGGTACTCCTACACTCAGAGGATTGATGACCAACAACGTCGAGCTTTTCTTACCTCCCAGCATCACAAAGGATGTTCCTTCATTAACCCTTTCACCCCTATCCACTCCACCTCTACCAAGGAACGAGACCCTAATGCCATGGATGTCAACGCTGTCTACATTCCTAAACTTACCCCTGCAGAGAGAGAGCAATGTTTCAAAAAGGGACTCTGTCTTTGCTGCAGAAAGGTGGGACATAATGCCGCCTCCTGTTTCACATTCTCGACCAACCCCTTTTCATTCTAAAGAACAACCAGAAAGGTCACTAAGGCCAAAGAAGAGGACTTGCCTAAACTAGAAGAGATCGAGGATGACGATGATAATGAAAAGGTTATCGAAAAAACCTCCTAATCCCACCATCGACTGGGACAGACAAACTCTCACCATCCCGGAATCCGTAGATCAATCCATAGATTTATACCACCTACATATCACTGATCTCGAGCAACACAATATCCACTTCCCTTGACCAACTCCAAACATTCCCCTGAAAACCAAACCACCCTGCCATGTCGAAGTCCACCCCATTCACGACAAAAAGCTCTATCGATTTCTCGGATTTGAAACCGAGTCCCAATTCCTTGATAGGGCTACTGTCAACAGAGTCCTTTGCTGAGTAATGAGATGTGGTTCTCGTTTTATCCCTAAAGGATCCCCCCTAGTCACTCGCCTTACCACTGCTACCAACCTAGCCATCGAAGTGGAGAAATCCAAATCCAAGGCCACCTTCCCCACAGAATATGCTACTTTCTCATCTGTCTTCTCCGAGGAAGCCTTGTCATGTCTCCCACCCTCTCGCCCCTATGACCATGCAATAAACCTTGACGACACCTTCGTCCCTAAAATCAGGAAAGTATACCCCATCTCCCCTGACGAACAAAAGCCATAGAAGCCTTCCTAGAAGAAAACCTTCGCAGCGGAAAGATTAGACCCTCCAAATCCCCTCAAGCCTCCTTTTTCTTCTTCGTGAAAAAGAAGGATGGCAAACTCTGCCCTTGCCAGGACTACCAATATCTCAATTCCCATACCACCTGCGACACCTACCCTCTCCCCCTTGTCTCAGACCTCATCGATAAACTCCAAGGAGCTAAGATCTTTACCAAATTCGACATTAGATGGGGCTATAACAATGTCTGCATCAAGGACGGAGATCAATGGAAAGGTGCCTTCATCACTCATAAAAGCCTCTTCGAACCTACGGTCATGTTCTTCTGCATGAATAACTCCCCCTCCACTTTTCAGTGATTCATGAACGACTTCTTCTGTGACATGATTGCCGAAAGATGGCTCGTATTTACATGGATGATCTTCTGATGATGCTACCTATTCCAAGCATACCAAGCGCGTCCTCCAATGGATGACGGAGTTAGACCTCCATCTTCATCTTGAGAAATGTAACTTCGCTACTGCAAAAGTCGAATACCTAAGAATGATCGTCAAACCTGGAACTCTTGCCATGGATCCCATCAAACTGGACAGAATCGCTTCCTGGCCTACTCCCACCACAGTCAAAACCATCTGTTCCTTCCTAGGGTTTGCCAATTTCTACCGTTGCTTCATTGATCACTACTCCAACATCGCCCACCCCCTCATCGACCTCACTAAAAAGGACAAACCATGGGACTGGTCTACCGCTTGTCAATCATCTTTTGACCGCCTCAAGCAATCCTTCCTTTCCAAACCAGTCCTCTGTCTTCCCGATCTCTTTGCCCCATTTGCCATCACCACCAATGCCTCTCGCAATGCTACTGGGGCAATCCTTCTCCAAACTGACTCCAACGGCGATTAGCACCCATGTTCTTATCTCTCCCAATCCTTCATTCCTGTGGAATACAATTATGACATCTATGATTGGGAACTCCTTGCCGTCATTTGTGCCCTCAAAGGCTGGCATCAATACCTTCGCGGTTCCCCTTTTCCCATCCAGGTTTTTACAGACCACAAGAACCTCACCTTCTTCCATAGTCCCCAACATTTGAACTGTTGTCAAGCTCGCTGGCTTCTTGACCTCACCAACTTCGACCTTAAAATCACTCATGTCCCAGGATCTGCACTCGCTGGCCTGATAAACTCTCCATCTTCTCTGACAATGCAGATGTGACCCTCCTTCCCCTCTCTCTCTTTATTTGAGTCATCAATACTACCCTATGTGATCTCATTTCCTCTGCCTCTGGTGACGATGTCCTCGTCTGCAATGCCCTCCAAGCCATCAATGGCACTATTCCCCCTGCCTTCCGCTCTCGTCTCTCCGACTGGCAGGTTGATGGTGGTCTCCTCACCTACCAAAACCATGTTTATATCCCTGATTCTGGCTCTCTTCATTGCAACGACGTCACTCGTTCCCATGACCACCCCTCTGCCGGTCACCCTGGCTATCTTAAGACCTGCCAGCTCGTCGCCGCTGAGTATTGGTGGCTTTGCCTTGCACATTTCATTCATAAATACGTCGAGGGTTGTTCCCTTTGCCAGCAATGCAAGGCAAACACCCACCCGATTGTTCCCCCTCTCACCCCAATTAAGTCCACCTCCTCCCGCCCCTTCCAGCAAATCTCCTGCGACCTCATCACCGACCTTCCCTCCTCTTCTGGGTTTGACTCCTTATTGGTCGTGGTCGACCACGGGCTTATGAAGGGGGTGATTCTCTGTCCTACCAAGAAAACCATCACCGCTGAAGGGATAGCCACTCTTTTCTTCCACAAAGTCTACAAACGCTTCGGACTATATGACAAAATCATATCTGATCAAGGCCCACAATTTGCCTCTTCCTTCACTAGAGAACTCAGAAAAGTTCTCGGATACAACCTCTCCTTATCCACTGCGTATCACCCTCAAACCGATGGAGAAACTGAACGTGTCAACCAAGAGGTCGAGACCTACCTTTGGATCCTTTGTGGAGATAACCCCACCACATGGTCAGTTCTGATCACTCAAGCAGAGTTCGCTCACAATCATTGCCCCCACTCTGTAACCGGGAAATCCCCCTTCTTCCTCATGATGGGGTTCGAACCCCATCCCCTCCCTAATGTCATCGCTGAAACCAATCTCTCTGTGATTGAATCCCGACTCAAAACCCTTTCTGCCACCCGAGATGAAGCCCTTGCCGCACACGAGCTTGCTCGACAAGTTATGTCTGCTAGAAATAGTAGAGGATTCATTCCATTCTCCAAGGGAAACAAGGTCTGGCTCGAGGCCAAGAACCTCAAACGAGATCTCACATCCAGAAAGTTTGCTCCGAAATGAGAAGAACCTTTTACCATCACTGAGGTCCTATCTTCCATTACCTATCAGCTGCGCCTCCCCAAAACTTGGAGCATCCACAACATGTTCCACACCTCTCTCTTATCACCCTATCGCGAAAACTAGGAATGAGCAAGGGTACAGGTAACCCGCATGGGTTACAGGTAGGGGTATATACCGGGTACAGGTACGGGTCAGGATGCTATGTACCCTCACTTGACCCGTACCCATGTACAGGTTTTTCATTTAATTATGTATAACTACCATGACTAATAATAATTACCATAAAAGCAAAAAGAAAAAAAAATATAGCCAAGTCTCTCACCCTACTACACCATACTACTACCATATCCATTCCGTCAGGCTACCATGGCCCCGCAGCCAACCCAAAGGCGTACAATCAAGATGACAGACAAGGCCAAGGCAGCACTTCGCACAGTTGCACCAAACAAATGGAAGAATTCCGCTGCCAGCATCCGTGCTACCAAGTCTAAGCATGCCCGCATTGGTGGCTCCGAGTCAGATATTACTGGCAATGGGATGCCGGTAGAATTGGACATGAGTTCAGGTGACTCCGACAAAGAGCCTTGTGCACCTCGCACACTGCCTTGTTCACCTCGTGTTGACTGCCGGTGTCGCCTGGGCCATGTCACTAGTACCCAGACCGACGGCATGGATGAAACAAGTGACCATGACCCCGCCCATGAGTCTGAACCTGCTGAAATGGAATTGGGTGGGTCATTTTGGCACATGTTAACCATCCTAAAAGACTTATGAGTCACACTATCTATAGTCCGACTACAAATGGAGTGGGTCTCACCTGTTTACTGTAGAAACCGTAGACTACCGAGGTAGAGGACTACTGGTACTCACCAGGTGTCAGCATTGAGATGTTATCGAACGTAGTGGTAAGAGAACAAGATGTTATTCGAACTCAGATGCTGGGTCTGAATCTTATATACGACAAAGAAAGATTATGTAATCTACTATATACTGGGTCGTGATTATATAATCATAGAGCGTTCGGAGCTACAGAATTAGTGCTCGTTCAACACTCCCCCATACTTTGCTGCCTCTTTTGGGCGCAAGTAGTATGTAGTAATGAGCACCTTTCTATTTTTGTGCTTCATCGTAGAATATTAATCCAACGTCTTTCCTGAATTGGTCGAGTTTGATATGACCAAGATTCTTTGTGAGCATGTCGGCTGGGTTGACAGCTCCTTCAACAAAGAATAATTCGATCTTCTTTTCATGCACGAAGTCCCTGATGGCATGCCAACGGATGTCAACATGTTTGCTACGTTTCTCAGTAACAGGGTTTGATGCCATGAATATAGATCCTTGGTTATCACCACAAATGGGGATGGGTTTTAACTCGTATCCTAATTTGGATAGTAGTGATCGTATCCAAATCACTTGTTTACTACAATCTGACAGAGCAACGTATTCTGCTTCAGTAGAGGAGTGCGCGACTCTCTCTTGATGGCGGGACTGCCAACTAAAGATACCATTCGCTAGTTTTAAGAACCAGCCTGTCTGAGATCGGCGAGTGATAGGATCTGAAGCCCAATCTGAATCGGTAAATGCTATGAGTCCAGCTTGTGATCCACCATCGAAAGCAAGGGAGTAATGTCTGGTCCCAAGTAGATATCTGCATATATATAATGCGCGATCGAGGTGCTCGGCTGAAGGTCGTGCTGCATGTTTTGACAGTGCAGTCACAGCATAAGCGATGTCTGGGCGTGTTCCGAGTGTAATGTATAACAGGGAACTGATCACTTGTTGGAATTTGGACTTTAGTTCAGTGTCGACTGG
>JBBPOS010000585.1:0-17220 GCA_038091575.1 Leccinum subgranulosum
ACGATCCTAGCACTCACCAGACGGTCTTCGTGCTTGAAGCTTGACAACAGCGCAGATTTCGACGCACTCCACTCCCATGTCGAATCGGTCGATGCGTACGTTCAAGACTTACTTAACCTACATCACCTTTCGCTCAAGAATCCTTTTTGTAGTAAAATACTCCGCGGCCTTGAAAATTACGAGAGAAATACGGGGACATCTCACTCTCTTGCGGTGAAAGGGAGGGAACTTCAGAACTTGACGCACCGCGCTGTTGCTGCCGCACCCCTGACAAGTCATGCAAATTTAGTCTGGTATGGCACCATTGCAATTGGTACTCCTCCCAATTTTTTTACTGGTATGTTTCTCTTTGTATTCCTGCCAATATACGTCTACCTGACCTCCATTGCAGTTGGCATCGACACTGGTTCCAGGTGGGTACAATCCATCAAATCCCCCATAACTTATTTGCTCAATCCCACTTAGCGATCTCTTCCTTCCGGGGCCTGCTTGTCTCGGTTGCTCAGAAAATACCTCCTGGGATCCCGCTTCGTCGATCACGGCCAAATCCAAGGGTTCCACGTTTAAACTCAGGTTTACTGATGGAGTCTCTGCCTCAGGCAACCAATACACTGATAACGTCACCATTGCTGGCCTCACTGTACGGTCTCCGTCGTTCCCTAACGTATGTACGTCTGACCGTTGAGTAGGCGGACATTCAGACCATCGGTGCCGCAACGGAATACTCTGCTGAAATGGGTTTCCCTCCAGATGGTATGTTGGGGATGGCTTTCCAGTCAATATCGACGTATCCTGCAAGCCCCTTTTTCGAAACACTGGTAGATCAAGGAAAGATGATTGAACCAGTATTCTCAGCCAAGTTCACCTTTGATGGAGGCGAGCTGTACCTTGGTGGAACGAACGGCGACCTATATGCAGGTGAAATCATCTATACACCGGTGACGGTAGTGGTGAGTTGAAGTGTCGAGTGGACGCGGACGTGAGCTTATGCTGTTGAGCCAGGGATTCTGGCAGGTGAACATACAGAAAATTCGAGGTGATCACCAGACGATATTGAAAGATATACCCGCCATCATCGACACCGGTTCCAACCTGATCGTTGGTGATCCTTCGCAAGTGGCCAATCTGCACCGGACCCTCGGTGGCAAGTGGTTCCACAATGGATTTTACACGTGTGAGTTCCCCTTATACATAACATCTCCAAGTCGATGTTCCGGTTTCATCGTACGTCCTACAGTCCCATGTAATAATTTCCCGGAGATAAGCTTCGACTTTGGCGGTGATAGGGCGTTCGAGATTCCTGCCTCGATCCTCAACCGGGGAACCGTTGAGATTGGTTCGCCTGATTGTTTCAGCAGCATCGTTGGTCAGGGCAAACGCGGTGAGTTTTCAGTATCCTCAATTTCTGGGGGTCGGTTTCAGTTGCTCCATACCGACCCGAGCACTGAACTGCTTCGTCCAAATCACCAGCACGGTGGACCCTCGGTGCCGTTTTCTTACAGAGCGTCTACACAGTGTTCGATTTTGGCAATCAACAGGTCGGATTTGCGACCCTTGTCTGATCGTTGCGAGCCATATTGGTATGATGTGATAGATACTGCGCCGCGATGTGTTTCTCGGAAGGGTCTTATTATTTAGGATCATCATGATCGCATACCTCAAACGAAGAGTAGTTATATGCGGAAGGAAAGTTACGGTGTTCCGAGTCCCTGCGTCCCATTATAAATATAATACTATTTGCTTTATGAAAGCCTGAGTCGAGCACTATGAGTTACATCCAGGTCGAAGGGAAAACGTCCCTGGCGTTTAAGAAGAAGAAAAAACGCGCTTGAACTACGATGCTATACTACACTCCGAAGTCTCTCTACTTCCTCCGATGCCGTCTTCACGATCACCTCGGGATTCTGGTGCTGCACCCAGTGACCACTTCCCTCTACCGTAATCACAGCACGAATCTGCGGATGTGCGGGTACCATCTCTCGTGGACAGACATCGCTCAGTTCTGGATCCGCAATCAAGACCGTCATCTCGACATGCGGCGGCATCGCATCGAACAAGTGAGCGTATGCGAACGGTTTGATGTGCTGATTCCGCCACGCGAGAGAGAGAGAGAGAGAAAATCAAAATCGAATGGCGACGACTCGGTACGCGCAAAGGCTCACCTCAAATACCCGTCTCGGAAGCTCGCTCTGCGCCGTATGCAGCGCCACTACCCTCGACACCGCGTCCAGCCGATTCCACGTGGGGTGTTCTGACATGTACGCTTCCACGCTCTTCGGGCGCCCGATATTCTTCCCAAACTCTGCAGCGAAGTCGTCTAGCACCTTGTCGCTGAAATAGATCCCAGGATCGACGAGGATGACCGCCGTCTTTTGACCTTGCGCTGGGGCAGACAGTAGCGGGAGGAGCGCAAGGGTCACGGTTGCACCCAAGGAATGCCCAATGATCACGTCGTACGTCAACCCGTTTGCAAAATACGTCGAATAAAGGTCTTGAGCGAACGTGGGCATATGGAAATCGTCGGCTGGTCGGTTTCCATGTCCCAGCATATTCGGTGCTGTCACCAGGAAACCTAGAAGGACGAAGGGAACTGCAGATCAGATCGTGGGACGGAATCAGCACATGAGCGTTTTCAGACCATCCTTTGCTAGGCCTTGAGCTACTATCTCCCAGGTGTGCGACGAGGAGGTGTTTCCGTGTATCAGCAGAGCCCGTTTAGACGCAGCCGGGGATCCCCACTGTGTCGCAGATGGCACTGGTGTCATCGTGGGTTCAGAATTGTCGAGACGAACGTCGAAGCCCCTTTCATCTTATACTGTTCTCTGACCCATGAATCGGCCCGGCGTGTACAAGGTCTATTTCTGATGCCGTGGGATTGAATCCAAGTCGTTCTCTGCTTGACGAATTAGATGGTCAGACCGTCTGATAACGTGATTCAACTGTGTCTGTAATAAGCATCGAATACAACGGAAATGTATATCAAAGCTTCCTCTCGATCAAGCTCTCAATCACACCCGCTGAAGTCAAAGGGTATTCCTTCAGCTCAACTTTTCCATTCACGACGATGGTGTTTGCCTGCAGCATAATCTTGCGGGGCTATTATACGCCAAGGCATGTCACTGTCAGGGCGCGCACACGTCAAAGAAAGGACAACTCACCTGCTTCTTCTTCAGAACGATATCTCTGAGGTCGGTCACCCATTCCTTAGGTGGCGTCGTAAGGTCGGTGTAGAACGCCCTCGCACCAGCCCCATCAGCCACGCTCCTGCGTACTTGTAACTCGCAAAGAAGCTCTCCCATCACTTTGCTACCATTCTGAAGAACGTTCTGACGATCAAGCTGAGGAAAATCCGTTAGCGAAGGAGCACAGAAAAGCGACTAGCCGGATACACACTTTCACATAAGCATTCTCGGGGTTGCCGTTCGCATCACGGACTGTCTTGATCTCTACCAGGCCACCTTGTACCATGAACTTGGTGATGCCCAGCCTCAAGTAGAATTATGGATCAAAACGCTTGTCATACTCGATCATTCCAGCTCACGTACCTAGCCTGCATATGCGCCTGTCCGTGTTTACCGGTTGATGGGTCATAGAATTCCAGTGCACGGAGACCATAACGGGCCATCAGAAGGAACGATACATAAACGATGTCGTCACGATCTTTCTGATTTTCGTACTGTAAGAAGAGCATCAGGGTATGAACCCGGAGCCCGCTTGGGGAAGGTAAACCACTTACACCCATGATGCTCAGAATCCTCTCATTGTTCGCAACTGCTCGCGATAAAGGTTATGCCGAGCGAGTGTGTAGGAGGTAGAATATAACTCACGATACATTGCCACGGCTTCCGCGCGGCATTCTTCCAACGACGAGGAAATTTCACCTAGAACGGAGCCAGGAGTCTGGCCAGGTTTGTACCACGTGGTTCTATATCAATCGTAAACTTGTTAAGTAAAATAAGAAAGGTCGAAATGACTGCGTGACCTTACACTTTCTTCCGAGTGAGAGGATTGATGGTCTATCCCAACGAGTGAGAAGCCGATTGAACAAGACGGCACATCACACTACCTCGGGATCAAAGTTGAGCTTCCCATCTGCATTTTCCGTAAACAGCTTGCCCGACCCATGACCAAGCAACTCGTGATTTGCGACTTGGAGCTCGAAAGCGCGAGAGTCCCACTTGTTGTATAGCTCGAGGTCGCTCTCATGAACGAATGTGATTTCTTCGTCTAGATTAGATGATCAGTCACCCGCGCTTCGAGTCGACCAAGAGGCCATGTCTTTAGTAATACTGCTTACTTGGAGCCTTTGCCGAAAGGATGTTCTGTGCGAAGAAAAGAATGGATTGAACAAGAAAAGTTACCGACCAACGAAGCGGGATCTTACGGAAAGTGAGACATTCTTGAATCCGTCCGACTCTCGGATGGCATAGTAGTTAGGTATCTGGAATGTCGTTTAGGTGTTAGATCATTCAGTGTTGTGTCGCGTACATTAATTCCGGCTGGTATACCTAGAAACCAGTAGATATATAAGCAAATAAAATTAAGTTATGTCTATGTTGCTCACCTCCGGTGGCGAAATGAAGAATCTCAAGGGCGGTAAAGTCTGGTTTCTTGAAATGGTCTACCTCAAACACAGGACCCCATGGGAGGGCTTTGATCAGTTCAGGCGCATTGTTGACGAGTTTATCATATTTGGCACTGAGAGCCTTGTCGACGATGGCGGTGAAACCTAACTAGCATTTAAAAACAGGGATGGAATGCGCACTATCGGGTACTCACCTTCCCATTCCGCACGACCGCCGTACGGGTCTACGTATGTCTCGATGAATCCGATGTAACTCTCCACTACAGGACCAATATCCTTGACCCATGCGATTGAACCTTTCTGATGCTCTTCGATGGAACCAGACTCAAACCTGTGAAAAGGTTCAACACATATCATGTCGCGCATTGTGACCAAGGAGAAACGTACGACTTGATGTAACCATCCATCATAGCAGTTTGGTTATCATTCGCGGTGTACTTCTTGGCCTAATTGCGTCCTCTGAGTTTTTGGAGCGACAAGAAAACAATGAATCCTCACTTCCTGCAACGCCGCCACGACCTTGGTCAATGATTCCGAAAAGTCGCCGTATTCGACCGTGAGCTTTGCATTGACAGATTGCGTGGTCAACTTGTTCAAGTCGTGGGACGTCGAAGGCTGCTTCTGGGCCGAGGCAACGAGCAGGGTGAAGTCACCCGGACCATTCTTGCGAACACTTGACGATGTAAATCACGTGATGAATCATTCAGAACAGACTAGAGTTTACCGAGTGTTCAAGATATCAATCCCAAGCTTTTCGGCAGCCTCTTGCACAGCAGCGACTTCATCGTCTGTAATAGCCTCGCCGAGATAGTAGTTGGAGACGTGACCCTCCGACCGCTTTCCGATAGACAAGGAACTCTCAGGGGTTGTTGCATATATATGTTCGCTGAGCTGAGTCAAATTAACACGCAGCTCAGAGAAACAGAGTCGTGACGACTAACTTGTTGAAAGAGTGGGATTGCATTAGAAGCGTTCGAGGAAGCCGCGACAACCTTGGCAAAGTCGCTCTCCGAAACACGAGGGATAATCTTGGTGAAGCCAAAGGACTTGTAGTTTACCAAGTTGTGTAAGATCTGCCACGGATGTGAGCGAAAACGAAAAAAAAGAACATAATCTTGAGCGAACCTGCGCGGCGTACTGAAGAAGGTCCTCGAATGCTTGCTGGCTAACGCCAGACTTGCTTTGCAGAGTCGCAATATCAGTCAACTTTCCATTGGTGCTGAACGTGAGAATCAAAAGGTCGTAAAGACTGGTCGCTTGCGGCGTCCACTGGCCCTGGATGATGCGAGCCCCTGCCCACGACGCTTCACCGACATAGTGAGCATACAATTTCTCCTTTTCGCTGTCTGCTTGTTAGAATATCGCCATGGTTGGAAGCGAGGGACGAACGTGAGTTGTGAAAATGACTTGGAAACTTCAACTCTGCAAATTGGAGGTGCTCTGTCTGCCAAATACCTCTCAGCTAGAAGCGAAGCCATAGTTCTCCGTGTCGTGAAGCGTTGAACAGACCGAGATACAAGTGGTGATACGGATGATGATCGATCTGAACCGATTTGATAAGATGTCGACCGGGCAAACACACGATAGACAGCCCGGCGCAACATCTTGGTCAAGTGTATGTCGGGAATCGGGTGTCGCACTTCGGACTTCCGATCACGTGACCATTTCTCCGGATGTGGGCACACCAACCATACCTGGAGGGGTAGGGGACTTATCGGACTTTGAATTGGACTTATGAGTGACTTAACTTGTAAGGCAATATTTTCACACGCTTTACAGTGGGCTGCGCGATGTTTTTTTTTTTTCTTTCGCGCTGCGCGCGAATTAATTAATTAATATTCCCCCTACCCCTCCAGGTATGGTTGGAGTGCCACCGGTACAGATATCCGAGTCATACTTGGATCACCAACTTAAAGGCGAAAGACATGTGAACGTCAAGGTTCCGAGAGAATGGGTTATTCTGAGTGCGAGAAAGCATGGTGGGAGATAATATGACTAGAAATACGGGTATTGAAATTTGAAACGTTGAAGCTTGAACTTGAAGTCAAAGGACTGGTAACGAATTAAAGCCACGTTTGCAGTGTGCTGTCAGATAAGAAGTAAATGTGGCTGGCTTCCTTGCTTAGACTTGTTCGCATTTGACGACTTCGTCCTTCTTAGAACCCTCACGACTACAACAGGAGCAGGAACCCTGTTCATGCACCGTGGATTTCTCCACGTCTGCCGCCGCCGCTGCCGCCGCCTCTGGTGCAGCCTCGTCTTTGGGATGACACGCCCCACAACACCCACCATCGAAATCTTTGTTCCGCGCCCACCGTACCATCTTGAACCCCTCCCAGCCAAACATCGCGGCGATCACAATTGCCGTCGTCGCGTCGACCCACCATCCACCACTCCATACCCGATAGATCAACGACCCGATGAGCAATACGACAGAAAGTTCCATGCAACAGAGGGAGCATAAGGCTTCGCCATGAAGGGCACTCGAGTTGAGGGCGCGGGCCAAATAGCGCTTGACGAGGTAGAGGGCAAGTGAAACACCTGTAGAGGTGGCGGCGATGAGGAGGGCGGGTAAAGTGGTAGAGGGGTGGTCATGTGCTGATAAAGAGGCAGCGGACGTGCCAACAGCAGCGACAGTGAGGGCCACCAGGAGAGCGCCGATAGTGAATGTTGAGATTCTTTCAATTCTGTGGGATATATAGAGCGGCACGAAGGGTATAAAAATCAGGTCAATACTTGGCAAGGATGCAAGAAGGCATGACAAGGGTTCACCGAATGATTTGTGGTGACGTCGTGCTAGGATTGTCTAATTCGTTTCCTGGTTCATTAACACTCAGGAAACGCCAGGTAACGAGGAGGTCCGAGATAACCTCGACAGCGGACTGGATGCCATAAAAGACGAGAGCACGTGACGAATTTTCAGCGCCAAAGAGGATGGACACAACGCCTTCGCCTGTGTTGTAGAACAAGCTGAAAATGCTAACCGCGATAGCGTATTTCTGTAAAGTGCGGGTGGACGGCATCGTGAATAAGGGGGAGAGCGACGATGATGAGCAGAAGTACGAATCGGTGTATTTGAGGAATCAGAGAACACGAAAGTGGCTCTTGGTTGGTCGAGTTTCATTTGCGTCAAACCTGTGTCATCCTGAAGCGAGTTATACGTGCCCAAACGGGGTGAGGGAAGAATAACATATATTACAGCAAAGATTCAAAGATTCAGGAATGGATGAATTGCGACCGACTTGTTCCGAGGGTGTTTTTGACACGTAATAACAAACGTGCCATTGGCTCAGTGAGGACCATTGTTGGATAAGTATGTTTCTTCTCTTGAAAATAATATCTACCTGAGATTAGTGGTGTTACAGCACACATTGGTTCGGTCCAACTTGAAGATGGACATGATGGTGGTTGAACGTTGAACCCGAATTTCCCTTCTTGGTGGTCCTCGAGAGCTCCGCGACTGTTACATAATAGCGGTAAATCGGCAATTTATTTTATTTATTTACAGATTAGCACGGACTTGCCGTCAATTACGACACCGTGACTGACTAATTTTCATAGCTCTTCAACTGTGCAATGCTGCCAATCAGCAGTTTGAGGAGGAAAGGCTCACACTGGAAAGATCATGTTAGCAGCCGATTTTGTTTCGCAAATATGTAGAGACTTCATGATGAAGAAGTTGTGGAACAGTGATAACGGGAGGTTTGTGTGCTCCAGTGGACCAGTGCCCACTGGCACTGGCAGCTTACTCTATTAGGCTCGCCAACTGCCGGACGGTTTTATCCTCGATCGTTCGTGAATTCTTAGGCATTATGGTGTCGAGCACTGCCTGTTGCTTCTACTACTGGTGGAAAGCTTTCTCTTGTAAGTACAACCTGTACAATCTCTGTTACTGATAACACCCACCGGCCCGGGACGCAGGCTGATTCAGAGGCTGCACATAATGGCTTGACCGTTTCCTGGGATCGAGCCAACCCCTAGCCGCAATTAATATTCATCCCCTGGCCCGCCGCATGGAGTCCACCGGTGCCTTTACGTGCTATACCCGCTTCGGTAGCGATAGTTCATCCCGCAAACGTTATGAGAGTACTGAGCAGCGCGTAGATCAGTTCTGAACAAGCAAGTACAAGTGTTTGTCTTGTTTGCGGGCCTGGAGTTAGGGAATCGGATGCGGCCTCTGCCAAAGTATCCAAATCCCCCTTCTAAGCCATGAATCCCTCGGAATTTCGGCATCCCAGCAATTCAATCTAAAAATACTGCAACCTTCGTTGTAGTCTGGACCTGGGTGAATTAATTATCAGCCTTTCGGCCCGCCGAAAATGCACATGTGACAGCTCATCGACTCTTCAGGAATCAGGGTAGGCCGTAGAGTTATCTGACGGGCGTCACGGGTTGCCTGGTGCATCATGCATGGTGCATGGCCCTACGATCAGCTTCTTATCAGCTTCTTATCACATACATATCGTTCTGAAAGCTTCCGCAATACCAACTCGTCATCCACCATTTCAATTACTTGCAGCTCCACATATATACGACGCTCTTCACCCTTGTTTGATCGGTTTCAGTTGAACAATACCTGCCACCCCCAGCGCCCATTTATTTCGTGTCGTACTTCAAGGAAATCCGCGGGGCATGCTGGATCAACGGTTAATTTATTCTAGGGGCACGCGATCTCCTCCCTCTACCTCGTAACGCAAGCTTGCCCGAAACCGCTGAATGACTATACGTATCCTAGATACACTCGAATCCTCTGTGTCATGTGTAACACCAAACTTCACAGCCATCCCCATCCACGCTCAGCTTCACCAACGGCGGAGTATCGGGGACGTGCGCGACGATCGGTAGATTCCGTCCGAACCTAATCCGCCCCCTCACCCACGTCGCGAACTGCTCGTCCGTGCTGAAGTAGTATCTGGGCTCGTCCCAAAGACTCCCGCTAAAGTAGACCACAAACCCGAGCTTGGCTATCACCCTCGACGTGAAGCCGGCGAGGCCGATGTTCTGCGGCACGCGGAACTTCCAGATGTCTTCCGTAGATGGAACGAACACCTTGATGATGATCTGCCCCTGGTTGGGCGCCCATTTGGAGGTCGGGTCGTGTGGGTTCGGCGCAGGCTCGCCGGATTGGGACTTGGGTTCCTTGGGTTTGGTCTTGTGTTTGCGAAGGAGGACGTCGAGGGATGCATATCCTTCAGCGACGGCCTGCATGATGCTGGTAAAGGATATCGAGTGGCACATGGATGACTCGCGATGGCTGCCTGTGGTATGTGTAGGGAGAACTCTTTTCGACCTAAGAGGTTTCTCGATGTCTGATTCCGTCTTATCGTCGAGTGGAGCTGAGTAAGAACCCGCTTCTTCGATCAGAGATAACAGCGTCTCAGAACGGTGTGACTTCATGGTCCATCTCTTCAGAAGAGGTTCTTTCTCGTCATCTGACGAGGGCGATGAGTTCAGTATAGGTGCAGACGCAGAGGGAGGGTATGTCGCCAAAGTGTTGCGATTCCTGATACGTTCGAAAATTCTGGTCGTTCCAAATCGTCTGGATGTCTGCCAGAAGAAGAGTCCACTAAGACCACCCTTGCTTGGCGGTTTGCTGTGAATCGCTGGTGGACTTGTTTCCGCGAGCACGCGGTCGTAGCGGCGAGAAGAGATTCCCCCTGGTATGCGGAGGTCCTGAGTGCGAGGCGAAAGAAAGGCTTGATTATGCGAGATGTCCGACGGAGGTCCGGAACCGGGCTTCTTGACGGTGGCCTTGCGTTCGAGCTTGATCTGAGGAATCATCGGCATCGAAAGCAAGATAGGGTGCGCGTCCTGATTGGCCGATTCCATGCTGTAAAACGAGTCCTCGTCTTTGTGCTCGTTTGATTCCAGACTGGCGTCGTTGAGTGTCTCCTCGAGACGAACGTCATCCGCACCACACCACGAACTAGCGTTGCCGGTATCACAGATCGCGATGATTGTCTGGCTAGGAGGAAAGACTTCAGGTGTATCATCGTCACTGGAGAGGTTGGCGACGTCATCGATAGTATGCGCGGATGCAGTGTTCGTGATCTCCCCAATGTGGTCGGCCGAGAATAAGACTTGCGGCTCTGAAACATTCCTTGGATGCTGGAATGCCTCCACTCCAGGAGGTGATCCATGACTGTAAACCGCAAACAGGGATTGTCCACGAAGACGTCTTTCCTCGTATGGCTTAATGGAGAGTTAGTAGAACGCGATGAGTTGTAAGGACGACAATACGCACGGTACACGGCTTTACATGATTTATCTTGAAGATAGGATATCGGGAGAAGTCGAAAGCGTCGTTAAGGAGTGAATCGTTGAAATGAGCGTCGGGTAGCTTGTGCATGATGAACGAGAGGAATAGAACGTGGAAAGAAGGATATGTATTGGACTGAATGTGTTGTGTCAGCCCCACTGGGTGGCTGACTGATAGCCAGTAGTTGAGTTTCTCGGTACATCGCAACCTCAATGAACCAATGTTTTCATATGTTCAGAACGGAGAAATTGTAGCTTCCGTGTCTTTGACCATTCATCGTCAGAGTAGTTGTTGAATACACCAGACTGAAACCGCTACGTACAAACGAATATGTCGTAGCACCTAGACAAGCCTTTGGAAACTGGGCCAGAGCTGCGTCGATAAGAATCGAAGGAGGGCCCATAAGTTGGTAATTCTACCTGCTGTATGTTAGCTTTTAGACGCGAATGGCACACAGAGCGCTCACGGGAAGTAGGGTGTGCAGACTCGATGAATCCTTATGCATATAGATCTGTGAACGTGGCGCTAGACACAGCTGATAGGAGAAAATCAGCTGCCACAACCGATTCTGTAACAAATCTCAATCAGAATGAACCAAGGAGGAAGGTTGCGTTAAATCTACCAGATTGATGCAGACTCGGATGAGAACTGACCAGCGCAAGAATTGTCTCGTGTACAGAGGGTCGCCGGGTGAGGGAGAGATCTTCCCAAAGGTCCAGGAAGGAGGCGTGTAGTGCATGGGAACGAAAAAGCAGGTGGACACCGGAAGGGTACTCAGAGCTCTTGGTCTCCTCACCCGCAATTGCCGCCATCCTCAAATTCGCAGCTCTGCCGCGGTATTAACTGCGTCCCTAACTCATTCTGTTTGGTAAGTGGTTGGTAGTTCACCCAACTGGAGGCTTGTAAGGTCGTAGTCCGGGTAAGTTAAATTAGCTGCCTGACGAGAGATGCAGGTTCGAGAACGTACCAATTCTGTCACTCCTTCAAGCTTGTCCCTGTGCTTATGCGGTACGTTGTTTCTCGCAATCGCTGAGAGAGGCAAGTCCGACTCGACGGGGGCGGTAATCACGTGAGAGTGGCGTCCTCTACCATCATTATACACAAAGCGTACGCCGGCGAAGGTTTTGCACGTCCTGCAAGTTGTGATCCCTTCTTACGCTAAGTCCTCGACCGGGCCGGCGAGATGCATGTTACCATCGAACGTCGGTGAGTAGAGGAAAGCTGACAGCGGAGCATTACTAGCAGCCCTGGTCTATGTGAAGTTACGATGGAGTCGTCGCCACCGCCTGATTCTTCAGATGATAACGAAACTATGAATACTCAGATGGTGATGAAAAAGGTGATTGGATTTGGTGCGCATGATGCATTCTCTCATATCATGGAAGGGCTCAGTACTCAGTGCTGGAGGACGTCTCCGCCCTGTGTTATCCCATCACTTCTGTCTCCCTCTTACCTTGCATACAGGAGACATATCCACTTCAACAAATCGGGGGACCAAGACAAGCATGTGTCGTTACGCCATACTAGATCTTCTGATCTCATAGTCATTGAGTCGAGGTAAGTACTACTGCCTCTGTAAAGCTTCGTTCACTTATCGTCATCTTTCACATTGTCTTCCCCATGAAGATATGATGTCATCCTGACGTCCTGGTAGTCACACCAATATTCTTCATTTCCCACTCCATGAGGCTGACAAGGTCACATCCCTCCATGTCAGCCAATCCTGACATGGAGCACTATTTAAATCGTCGTCCACCCCTTCGCCTCACCCTTCAATTCCTCATTGTTGAACAGTCATGCCTCCTATCCCGTCTCTCACTACTGCGTCTACGCTCTTTACTTCCGCTCCTTTGACTACTATCACTTCAGGCTCGCCCGGACAGTCTGGTTCGACAGCGCCCCAGTACATACTTGGGACGGGCGGCTTCTTGTTCGCGGTCGTCGCCATTGTTTCTGTTGCAGGGTATTTCTACCACGGGCGAGGCTCAGCCAACGCTGCCCAGAAGAGCAACACCTGGGCGTCCTTGACTGGTTTGTTGTCTTCGGTCCGTAATATTGGTTCCACCGCGGCGTCCACTGTCGCTACAACCGACTGGCCAGTCTATCTCGAGGACGCACCTGATGTACGTTTGATGTTTCACATGCCTCGAGTTCTGGTGAGGCTCACACGAACATCGACAGCACATCAACATGGTGTACGCCAAGTACTTCCACCCCACTTTCTGGAATGTGAGTAGATTGAACACATCCTAGCGCGCTCTCTGATGATTGTCCTCAGCTTGTGGAATGCCATCCTGCGACTACTTTCGCTCCTGCAATCTTCGTGGAAGAAGAAGCAATCGAAGATCCGACGGCTGATCCAAAGCCGTTTGGTTCGAACTCATCCTTGGACATGGATGAGGACGGCGAGGACAGGCACGGGAAAGGCAGCACCACCGAGAGGTCGAAGAACGATACCAAGCCTAGAGTCGAACAAGTTCCACCATACGACACAAGCTCGCCGACCAACGTTAACTTCGACAGCAAGCTCATCGGTACCACAGCTCGTCTGGGAGGCTTCCTATACGTTCCGGGTCAAGAAGAGGAAGAACTCTCTGAAAGCTCCGATTTAGGTTCCGAGTTGGACTTCGGATCTTTGGCTTACGACGGAATTGTGACAGCCCCGCTGGCAACGCGCCCGAGCAGTCGACGACATGGCATGGCCGATATGGGACACTTGGCAGACAGTCTAAAGGGCGCCCTTGCGGAAGAGTGCGAAGGGATGGTATCCACCGTCTCATTCCAGACCGGATTGGCCGATATCTTGGAGTTGCTAGAAACGGAAGATGTCTTATCTTGTACTCCCCCGCAAGGCCTGGAGACCTTGGAGGTTCCGACGACCTCCGATAACAGTGTCGAGACCAATACCATTTCAGCGACGCGTCCCCATGACCTGAAACCAAGGCGGGTGATCCTTTCCCAACAAGCCGTGGATAATACCCCGACGGAGTCGATGCCCTCCACTGCGTCTTTCGATAGCTGCGACAACTCTGAAGTCACTTCAAGCGATGTGGTCACTCTTGCAGGATCTCACTCGAGCGTGGACTTGATGTGGAAGCTCTACGACGATTGTTGGAAGGCTGTAGGCAACACTTTGGAGGATGATACCGCTTCCGATATCAGCCATGGCACGCAATACGATAGGAGCGATGCAGAACTGTTCGAGTCTTGCAAACCTTTACGGCTACGTGGCACCAAGAACGATGGCCCGATGGCTTCTCATTGCAATGCCAGTGTTCATGATAGTGGGTACGACACGCAAAGCTCCTTTTCCAAGCGACAGGTGGACTTCGAGCAGAGGGATTCGGACAACGATATCAGCTCTTATGGCAGCTGCGACAGCTTCCAGAGCGGTTCGGGCAGTATCGAGTCTCTGGAAGGGCCTGACGAGCTGGAGGACTTGATGTCGGAGATCTATACCGAGTGCCTGCGGTCTGCGAACCAGGAGTCGACGATCTCTGATTGGGATATTTCTGGTCGCGATAGCCAGAACGACATGCACTGCGGATTCCGTTCAATCTCTCCAAATACTCGGGAGGCTACACATCAGAAGGGTCCGAGCGTAGCGCAGAGCATCCTTTCCAGGTACCCTGGAGACAACGATTCGAGGACTTTGGACCACGATGGTGGCTTCTACGAAGGCTACGATGATTGTCAGGACAGTTCAACAGACATCAACACTCTGGAACGATCCGAAGATCACGAGGACTTGATGTCGCAGATCTATGCAGAGTATCTATACTGTTCCAAGTCTGCGGAAGCTGACACCGTGGCTTCGAAACCCAACTTGGACGTCGTTCACGATGACTGCGGCGATGTTCAACTCGGTATATGTGATACAAACGCCCTTGGAGTACCTCACGAAGGCCCCGATCTAATGAGGAGGATCCTTGCCGAGCTTCGCGATCCCAGCCTGGACATCGATGCTCGAGACATCTCCGAGGATAGTGACTCGGAGTACAGTGATGACGACGAGGAAGG
Source organism: Leccinum subgranulosum (assembly GCA_038091575.1). Classification (NCBI taxonomy): domain Eukaryota; kingdom Fungi; phylum Basidiomycota; class Agaricomycetes; order Boletales; family Boletaceae; genus Leccinum; species Leccinum subgranulosum. Next base: position 14,865 of record JBBPOS010000585.1, read on the forward strand.
AGTAGCTTCGCGCAATTCCAGGCGAGACTCGCTCGAATCAAGTAATTCTTCCGATTGCACACCGGACAGCGATGTGTCCGACGAGGGATCGATCTATCCCTTGACTCCGCCTCCGATGTCTGCGACCTCCGTTATCAATGCTCCCGACATTCTCGACGACTGCACGTCCTCACCGAATACGCCCGGTCTCCATCATGAAGTACAGGTTGTTAAGTCCTCGCCCAGGCTCTCTCCTCTTGCGTTGCGGAGAGGGGCATACTTCATCGATCCATTCCTGGACTGCCGTCCTCGGGACCTCTCCGGCGACACCTATTGCGATACTACCGAGGAGGAATCAGACATCCAACGTCTCAGACTTCCGCAGGGTCCTCACAATGAGAGGCGAGGCTCGTTAGACTGTACGTCATCTAACACTGCAATAGACAGCGACGTGTCGAACAAGGGACCGACCTGTCCCTTAAGTCCACTTTCCACGCCTCCTGACGTTCGGAAGGGTCGTATATCGCTAGATCTTGCCCAGGAAGTACAAGTGATTTCGCCCTTTTCCTTCCACTCTCCTCCTGCACTACCGATGAGGGCACACATTCCCCGGGCCAGCCACAGGAATAGTCGCTCGGCCATGTATGGACCGCGTTTGCCTCTTCAGGACTTACCTCGCATCTGAGTTGTCCTGATCGTCCTCATACTCCCTCTTTCCCCCATTCCAACTATTGTCACTCGTTTAAACCCTACCTCCGTCTTCGGCAATCAGGGTATGTCAGGACTCGACCCCTGATCCCCGTAGTGCTGAATTTCGTTTCACAGGCCAATTCCAACTATCGTCACTCTTTTATCAGGTTCCGGGTACGTACTTTCTTCCCTCGATCTTCTCCCGCCCGTCCTGACGTGATTTCAAGCAAGCAGTAGTCTTTTTCTTTGTCTCGTTTCCGTCAGTGTCTCGTTTAAGTGTGGTATGCTCCAATCTTCATTTTCCGTCCGAGTTGATGCTCATACGCTCAGATTCTTTTTCATTGCCACATGTGTTTGATTGTCTCGTGGCCTGTATCGGGTATGGTCTCGTTATATTCGTTGCTCTGCAGGGTATTCATCGATTTGTTCAGTTTCTTTCCCGTCGTTATCGCTCCCAATGAGCAGGTATGTGACCTTCGTTCCTATTTACTTCACCATTTGACCCAGTTTTCCAGTAGTATTGGTATTGTCTCGGTCAGAAAATTCACGACGAAGCTATAGGATCACACATGTGGACTCAAGATTCCTTGGACGACACTTACGCACCCGTTCAAACAGACGAGCCTCCAAACCAGCTCACCCCGATCTGGACTCGGCACTGCTCAGCTGCTCATCTTCCTCCATCTCATCATCTCTCCGGATGTCGATTGCGGCTCCATGGCCCGTTTTCAGTAACGTGGCCGGGAACCCTCAATCACATGCGATGACCCCATTCCTCTTATCGGAGCGCTGTAGCAGTGTGTGTTCTTCTTCCGAGTTCGGATCAGGGCCTCGTGCATGCAAACTTTGCCCTCGGTTACCCTCTTTCTGCCATTGGACTCGAGCCTCGAAAACTCCCCCGATCGATCCTTCCAGACAAACGAAGGCGATCGGCGTTCAAGTACTGGTCAAGCTTAGCCGCGGTGGACCTCACACTTGACCTTTTCGGGGCACGAGCACTGGCGGGGCAAGATTGTATGTGACACGAGCAGAAGTTTGGTGGTTGGTCTGTTTGCGAGTGTAGTATCTGTCGTCCCGTGTGTGTTCCCATACCTTTTGTTGTACCAAAACCCAGAAAAAACTATATAATTATGAAACTAAGCCATCTTCGACGTTGAGAGGCCAGGGCGGGAAACTGTAAGTGGGCAACTTGCTATGACCCGGGATGAAGGCAAGGGGGTGAGTTCGAGATGGGAACGGCTTGATGAAAGGCGAGATGGCTGAGAGACGAAGATACGAGAGCGCGTGAAGGTTCTGAGCGACGGACGATGAAGCGGCGGTGGATGACGACTGAGTCGGACGGATTCACGGTGAGACGCGAGACTGAAAGGAAATCGAAAGGGGGAACTTCGATACTGGCCTTCGAGGCCCGTAGCTCGTGATATATATACATGGTAATACGCGAGTGGCTCAAAGGCCAAAGGAAACGTATCTAAGGCGATGATGAGGCGTATGTAGAAACCGTAGACTACCAAGGTAGAGGACTACCGGTACTCACCAGGTGTCAGCGTTGAGGTGTTATCGAACGTTGTGGTAAGAGAACAAGATGTTATTAGAACTCAGACGCTGGGTCTGAATCTTATATACGACAAAGAAAGATTATGTAATCTACTGTATACTAGGTCGTTATTATATAATCATAGAGCGT